>JAJPUD010025064.1:0-18007 GCA_023553655.1 Myrmecobius fasciatus | reverse complement strand
TGAGGTTTTTATGCCCTAACACATGGTCAATTTTTGTATAGGTTCCATGGACTGCTGAGAAAAAAGTAAACTCCCTACTGTCTCCATTCAACTTTCTCCATAGATCTATCATACCTAACTTTTCTAACAATTGGTTTATCTCCCTAGTTTCTTTCTTGTTTATTTTGTAGTTTGATTTATCTAATTCTGAGAGAGCAAGGTTGAGATCCCCCACTAGTATCGTTTGGCTGTCTATTTCTTCTTGCATCTCTCTTAATTTCTCCCCTAGGAATTTGTGTGCTATTGCACTTGGTGCATATATATTTAATATAGATATTGCTACATTATCTATGGTACCCTTTAATAAAATATAGTTTCCTTCCTTATCTCTTTTGATTAGATCTATCTTGGCTTTTACTTGATCTGAGATAAGGATTGCTACTCCTGCTTTTTTTTGTTCACCTGAAGCATAATATTTTCTGCACCAGCTGTTTACCTTAATTCTATATGTGTCACTATGTTTTAGATGTGTTTCTTGTAGACAACATATTGTGGGATTCTGGTTTTTAATCCAGTCTGCTATCCGCTTCCACTTTATGGGAGAGTTCATCCCATTCACATTCACAGTTAGAATAACTAATTCTTTATTTCCTGCCATCTTATTTACCCAAGTTATGTTTTCCCCTTTCCCCTTCCCCCCCCTCAGTACTTTTCTTTTGATGACCCCTCCCCCAAACAATACTCCCCTTTCCTTTCCCCTTTTTCCCTTCCCCTCTCCTCAGTACTTTGCTTTTGATGACCCCCTCCCCCAAACAATACTTCACCCTTTAGATCCCCTCCCACTGTTTTTATTCCTTTCCCCTGATTCTTCTATTTTCCCTTCTATTAGTTTGTCCCTTACTTTTCCTCCTTTTCCTCCCACTTCCCTCTAGCAACAGACAAGCTTCTATGTGAAATCAAATGTTTGATATACACTTTTACAGCCCAACCTGATGAGAGTAAGATTTACACAGTGCTCATCTCCCTCCCCTCTTTCTCTCAATTATATTAGGTTTTCTTTGCCTCTTCAAGTGATTTTACCTTGTTTTTACCTCCTTTTTTTTTAGATCTTATTTTACCACTTTTTCCCTCTTTTCCCCAGTATGACAACATTTTCCCTTCTAGTTCTCTTTTTCATATTATCAAAGTAATATTTAGTTAATTATACCCCCAAACTTTGAGTATCTCCCTAGTAGAAATAAAGTTCTCAAGAGACCTTTCCTTTTTACCTCTATTTTTGCTTTTACTTGATCTGAGATAAGGATTGCTTCCCCTGCTTTTTTTTTGTTCACTTGAAACATAAAAGATTCTGCTCCAGCCCTTTACCTTCACTCTGTATGTATCTCTGTGTTTTAGATGTGTTTCTTGTAAACAACATATTGTAGGATTCTGGTTTTTAATCCAGTCTGCTATCCGTTTCCGTTTTATGGGAGAGTTCATCACATTCACATTCACAGTTAAAAAGCTATATCTGTATTCCCTGCCATCTTACTTACCCAGAGTTATGATTTTCTCTTCCCTTTCCCCTCTCTCCCTTCCCCTCTCCCCAGTACTTTGCTCTTGATGAGCACCTCCCACCAATAATCCTCGTCCCTTTAGAGTCCCTCCCTCCCCTTTATACCTTTCCCCTAATCCTTCTATTAGTTTATCCCTTTCCTTTTCTCCCCTCCCTCCTACCTTCCCACAAGGAGGGTCAGGCCTTTCTTTGAAGCCAAGTGTGTCTGATATCCTCTCTTAGAGTCCAATCTAATGAGAGTAAGGTTTATACAATACTCATCACCCTCCCTTCTTTCCCTCAATTATATTAGATCTTCTATGTCTCTTTATGAGATTTTGCCTTATTTTACCTCCTTTATTTTTACTTTATTTTGCCTCCTTTCCCCCCTCCCCCCTTTTTCTTTTTCAGTATGGTATCCCTTCCACCTCTAATTTCTTTTCCATTATTATCAAAGAAAAATGAAATTATACTGCCATTCTTTAAAGGATACCTATAGTAGAAATATAGTTCTGAAGAGTTTTCCTTTTTACCTTTTTATGCTTCTCTTGAGTTCTCTATTTGGAGGTCAAATTTTTTGTTCAGATCAGGTCTTTTCATTAGAAATAGGTGAAATGTTCCTGTATCATTGAATGACCATCTTCTTCCCTGGAAGATGATGCTCATTCTAGCTGGATAACTTATTCTTGGCTGTAATCCAAGTTCTTTTGCCTTTCGGAATATCTGGTTCCAGGCCCCTCGATCCTTTAAAGTGGAAGCTGACAGATCCTGTGTAATTCTAATGACAGTTCCTCGGTATTTGAACTGTTTCTTTCTAGCTGCTTGCAATACCTTTTCCTTGGTGCGATAGTCCTGAAATTTGGCCACGATATTCCTTGGGGTTTTAATTTTGGGGTCTCTTTCTGGAGGTGATCGGTGAATTCTTTCAATGCCAATTTTGCCTCCTGATTCTAAAACATCAGGGCAATTCTCTTTCATGATTTCCTGGAAGATAGCATCCAGGTTCTTTTTTTCATCGTGGCTTTCAGGGAGTCCTGATAATCCTTAAATTGTCTCTCCTGGATCTGTTTTCCAAGTCAGTTGTTTTTCCTAGGAGATATTTCATATTTTCTTCTATTTTTTCATTTTTTTGTTTTTGTTTAACTGATTCTTGAAGTCTTATTGAGTCATTTACTTCTATTTGTTCAATTTTAATTTTTAAAGTATTATTTCCTTCAGTTATCTTTTTTAGCTCCTTTTGTAGCTGGCCAATTGAATTTCTTGATTCAATGCATTCTTTTTCCATTTTGCCAGTTTTATTTTTCAGTGAATTGTTGTCTTTTTCCAATTCACCAATTTTGTTTTTCAGTGAATTGTTGTCTTTTTCCAATTCACCAATTTTGTTTTTCAGTTCACCATTTTCATTTTCCAGTGAATTGGTGATTTTTTCCAATTCACCAATTTTGTTTTTCAGTGAACTGTTTTCTTTTTCCAATTCACCAGTCCTATTTTCCAGTTTTTGATATTTCTGTTGCCCTGATCTCAATTTATTTCCCCATTCTCCTTCTAGCTCTCTTTTGAGATTCTTAATGCAATCATCCAGGTAAGCCTTCTGAAAGGGAGACCAACTTAATTCTGCCTTTGTGGCTTCATCTGGGATTGTTTTCATAATGTCAGGATCTGGGGACTGTTCTGTTTTTTATCCCTAAAAGCTTTCTATGGTGAGAGCTCTCTTCTGCTTCTTGCTCATGATTTAAAGTTTGGATATTAGTCAAAAGCAGAGAAAACTGCAACAATTTGTATTTGCCCTGGGGCAGTTTGCCGAGTTGACTTCCGGTCTGAGGCTGGTCGGGCTAGATTCGCACTAGCACCACGTTTTCAGCTGCTCTCGATCCACCCTTTTCCAAAGGCAGATCTGCCAAAGCACCTGCCCGCAAGCAGAGCAAAGTGGCCCAGGCGTCTCCCAGGGGCTTCCTGGGTGGCCAAAATCTGCCCCTCTATCGCAGCCCTGACTTCCGCCCTGGCTGGAGTCTGATCCCAACCAGTGGCCGATTTCCCCTGAGGCTAACCTTCTCCGGAGTTCTTTCAAGGTAGATTTTTGATAGAAGTGGGTTGTACTCCAAATGTTTGGCGGGGCCCCACTCACAAACCAGTTTGAAGGCTCACTTTGTCTGGGTTTGAGGGAAGGTCTGAGGAGTTCACAGAGAAAGCTGTCTGTAGTTCGCCATCTTGGCTCTGCCCCACCCCATCTGAATTATTCTCATGAACTACTTGTCCCTGATCTATAGTAGAATCTTTTGAATTAATGTTGGACTGATCAGCCTCAGCCAAACACACTAACATCATGATGTTATTGGTCTTTTTCAGAAATGCAGGATAAACAACAAGGGTTAATATACCTTACTAGACACTTGAGACTTTTTCTTTTAAGAGATGAGTAAACCATGAAAAGAAACTCTGAAATAGCTGAGGAAACAAAATTTATGAAAACCATGATCAACACTTGTTTAAGTTTATACTTATATATTTAATTCTTTTTAATAACTTCCATAATGAAAGGACAACTGGTGAACTTGAGAGTCAAGTTAAAATAGAGAAAGGGAAGGAAAGAAAGGGAACAGACAGGAAGAAATATGAAAGAAAAGAAAGAAAGAAAGAAAGAAAGAAAGAAAGAAAGAAAGAAAGAAAGAAAGAAAGAAAGAAAGAAAGAAAGAAAGAAAGAAAGAAAGAAAGAAAAGAAAGAAAGAAAGAAAAAGAAAGGAGGGAAGGAAGGAAGGAAGGAAGGAAGGAAAGGAGGAAGAGAGGAAGACAGGAGGGGAGAACAGGATAAGAAGAGAAGGAAGGAAGTAGGAAAGGAAAGAAGGGAAGAAAGAAAGAAGACAGAAGGAAACAAAAAAAGGAAAAAAAGAAAGAGAGAGAGACAGACAGACAGACAGTCAGAGACAGAGAGAGGGATAGAGGGAGGGGGGAGAGAACTAGAAAACATAATTCTTAAGTTAGGAAAGAATACTGTTTGACATATTCAGACATATGTATGCAAATATCTTGATTTGGTTGATTTAGTTTGGGGTCAGGAAAGCATCATTACAGTCAGTGATTGTTTGGGCTACAATTTACATTATTGGATAGACTGAAAAGCCATCAGATCAATTGTTCAGTGTTTGGCTCAAATAAACTGGAAAAAGTCAAATTGTTTGCAGAAAGTGTCCCAGCCAGATAAAATCAGTCTATGACCACTAAACAATAAGTCCATATGCTTAGATCTGAAAACCAAAACCTCCTTAAAGGTCATCTAGACCAACTCCCTCATCGGACAATTGAGGAAACAGAGGCCCAGAAAAAAAAGTGTCTTAGGATATGAGACCACCCAGAGAGCAAATCCTTTGATTACATATCCATTGTTCTTTCAATTGTACTATATTGCCCAAGATACTCATGATATCAGAAATTAATCTATCAACCAACAAGCAATTATTAAGCACCTGTCATGTATAAACCATTCTTCTAGGCTATAGAGAAATAAGTACAAAAAATGAGGCATTCTCTTTTCAAGGAGCTAATATTCTACTGGGAGAGATTAAAAAGTGTATAATTATGTAATAATAATAACATTTAATATATTACTGTAAATTACAAAGAGATTAAATGCAAATAAATATATGATATTTAAATAGAGGAGGATTATGAGCAATTGTGTGGATCAGGAAAGCTTTCTATAACTAGAACACAGACCAGAGGTACAGTATCATGTGAAAAGAAAAGAGAGAAAGGCAGTTTGGCTAGAAAAATGAGCATAAGAAAGGAAGTCATGGGGCAGCTGGGTGGCTCAGTGGAAAGCACACAGACAGTGAAGTAAAGAGGACTTTAGTTCAAATCTCACCTCAGACACTTAACACTTCTTAGCTTTGTGACCCTGGGCAAGTCACTTAACCCCCATTGCCTCAGCAAAAATTACGAAAAAAAAAAGAAAGAAAGAAAGTCTTTTCTAGTTTTGCTAAAAACATAGTTTAAGAACAGAGTATGAAAATCTTTAAATGGCAGAGAGGTTTGGGGATTGTTGTCATTGTTTCTTATTTATTTTATTTTCTTTAGTTTTTCCCTAGAAGCAAAAGGCAGCACTAGCTTTTAGTGGATAGAGGAGTGATATGGTTATATTTACACTTAAAGAAAATTACTTTGTCTTCTATTGAGAGAAAGCACTGAATAAGGGAAAGACTTAAAACAGGGATGCCAATTACTTTTGGCCATCAATGGAAGAAACAATGTAGAGATGGGAAGCAAGAAATAATTTATCTAATTAAGAGTGAGATTTTGGGGATGAAGTGATAAAGTCAGGTATATCTTAGTGAGGGAGAGTGCTCAGGTACCCAGATAGGCTATATTTATTATAAACAAACATGTCCTACTATTAAAAAAAATAAAAAACTCTAAATCTCCCTAACATAGGTTGGTTCAGTGGCCATGTATACATACTTTCTCTGTTAGACTAAATTTAATTATAAAGCAATTTGTAATATTGCTTTACAATAATTATTCTCAAACTGCTTTATGAAGCTATAAAGCCTATACTTTATGACTCAGAAGACTCTGATGCCAGATTATTCATATCCATAATAATTTAGGTTTGAGGTAAAATCTTCAATTTGAACTATAACCCAGATGCTGTGGCATCTTTTCCATCTGGTCTTCATATAATTGACATCTATTTTTATTTTGCAGATAGGTTTATTATTTTTTTCAAAAAAATTACTTTGTGCCAACCATGTGTTATGATTTTTTTCTTTTTAAAAATATTTATTGTTTATTTTTTAAAAAATTCTATTTTAAAATAATTATTTATTTTAAATTTTTTTTATTTTTAAATTTTGAGTTTCAGAAACTTTTTGTCCCCTCTCATTTCTCTCTACCCACTGAAAAGGCAAACAATATGGTACTGATTACACATGTGAAATCATGTAAAACATATTTCCATATTAGACATATTGCACAAAACCCCTCAAAACTACACATGCACACACACACAAATATACACACTCACACCCATGTACCCTTCAGTTTGCACTCAGAGTTGTCTCTCTGAGTGCTTTTTCTCTGAAGGTAAATATCATTTTTTTTGATCATGAGACATTTGAAATTGTCTTTGATCACTATATTGATCAGAGTAGCCAAGTCTTTCCTGGTTAATCATTACAACCTTGCTGCACTGTGCACAATGATTTTTGGTTTTTCCTCAGTTTATATGAGCATTGTCTTTGTTTATTTTCTTTTCCTGAAATCACCCTTCTCTTCAGTTCTTATACTGCAATATTACTCAATCACAATCAATGCCATAACTTGTTTAGTCAATGCCCAATTATAGAACATTCCCTCAATTTGCAATTCTTTGCTACCAAAGAAGAACTGCTAATTTTTTAATGTGTTTATGTGTGTACACATATGTACTTGCACATAGAATGTCTTTTCCTTTTCCTTTGATCTCTTTGGGAATCAAATTTAGTAGTGATATAGTTGGGTACACACAGTTTGACAACTTTGGGCTTAGTAACAATATGTCCCCCAAAATGATTGGACTAGTTTACTACTCTATCAAATATTTGTTTCAAAATATTTGTGCACAATATATTATTGGATTCTGGTTTCTACTCCATTCTGTTATGTACTTTGATTCTGTGGATTTGCTCATCCCATTCATTTTTACGATTAGGGTGATCACTAACTCTCTTTTCAATTAATCCCTTCTTTAAAGTCTTTCTTGCTTTTGCCAACTGCACCTCCCAATTCATTTTCCCTCTTATCCATCCCATGCTTATTATCATCTTCCCCTTCTATCTCCATATTGGGTAAGAGAGATTTCTCTACTTATTAGAATGTATATGTATGTGTATGTGCACATACACATATATTCTTTCCTTGTTGAACAGATAAGAGTGAGATTCTAGGATTGCCTTACCCTATTTCTCTTCTACTATTAAAGGTCTATCTTGTGTCTCTCCTTTTTATGAGAAAAATTAGTCCTTTCTACTTTTCAATTCCTTTTTCTCATAGCTTAGCCCTCTTTCTCACCTATATATTTTTAGAGATCATCCCAAAATAATTGAGTCACACTCATGCCTTCTGCCTATGAGGCCTACTAACTGACCTAATAATGATAAAGTTCTTATAAGTTACATGTATTATCTTCCTATATAAGAAGTAAACAGTTTAAGTCTGCTGAATCCCTTATGCTTACTTCTTCATTTTGCCTTTCTATTCTTCTCTTGAGTGTTCTCTTTCAATGTGAAATTTTCTATTCTGCTTTGATCTCTTGATCAGGAATTCATAGATATCATCTATTTCATTGAATATAAAGTTTTATCCCTGAAGAATTACACTCAGGTTTTGTGGTTTGTAATCCTAGATCCTTTACCTTCCAGAATTTTATATTCCAAGACCTACAATCCTTTAATGTGAAAGCTGCTAAGATTTGTGAGTTTTGTGTCTGCTTTTATCTGCTTGAAATATTTTCTCCTTGACCTGGCAGAATAAATAAAAAATTATCTCTTTTTAATCTATATTCAAGGTCAGTTAGTTTTTCATTAGAAATTTCACTTTTTCATTATTTTTTCTTTCTGTTATTTTTTTTTATTGTTTCATGAAGTCATTAGCTTCCACTTATTCAACTCTAATTTTTAAGAAATTATTTTCTTTATTGAACTTTTGTACTTTTTTACTTTGGCCAATTTTACTTTTTTAAAGGAGTTTTCTTCAGTGAATTTTTGTGCTTTTTTACTATTAGGCAAATTCTGTTTTTTAGCATAGTTTCAGTATTTTTGTCTCTTTTATTAATTTGTAAATTCTCTTTTCTTAATTTTCTTACATCACTTTCATTTCCTTTGCTATTTTTTTCTTCTACAACCCCTAACTCTAACTCCTCTAAGAGTTCTTGCTGGTCATTAATCCAATTAGCATCTTCCTTTGAGCCTCTGCTTGTGGTATTTTGAAAACATTTTTGTCTTCTAAATATATATCTTGGTCTTTTCCCACCACTGTAGTAATTTCTTATATTTTAGTAGTGGAAGTAGGAGAACTAGTAGAAGTAGTAGTATTAGTAATAGTTGTTCTTCATCTTTTTATTTATTTTTCTCATTTTCCTAGCTTATTCTTTGATTTCAAAATTTATGTTAACATTGGTCTCTACTCATTTGGAGGGGGAGTCTCTGCTCACCTGGAGGTGGGGAGGCACTATACCAAACTTCAAAATATTTTTTGTTCTGGTGTTCTCAGAATTAGTTCTAGGGGTTTCAAGTTGACTTTGTGGGAAAAATATTGTCACCTCTCTTAGTCTGCATTCTTGTATTTTTCAATTGTAAAAGTTCCTGCTCTCAATAGCTTCAAATAGTAGTGTTCCTCGTGGCCCTGGAACTATCACCAAGTCCCCTACCCTGCAGCCACAAAGTATGATCAGGTTTACTCCACTTCATCCAACTGTGAACCAGAAGTGCTTATGAATACTAGAGTTGTCACACAATGGCAGCTATACCAAATTTCAACTAAGGGTCCCCTCTAAATTCTTTCTACCCATTTGTTTGAGTCATTTTTCTTCTCTGGGCTGAGAACTCCTAAAGTTACTATTTTTACTGTCAAGAGTGCCTCTGTGGTATCTTGAAGGTATTCCTGTCACTCTCTAAGGCCTTCACCAAATTCAGTGAAACAAACCTTTCTTGTGTACCTCTAAATTATCTTAACCTGAAATAAAATTCTCCCTCTGAACTTTTCTTGGCCCTCCCATTTCAAAATTTGATTGGAAAAATTATTTAAACATTTTTTTGGAATGGAATGTCATGAGAGTTTAGCAGAGTCCAGGCCCATTTTCTAACATTTTGACTCTGCCCAAGGTTTTCTTTTTAGCTAAATTCAAATTTAATCCAGTTTTCCCATACTTTAAAGGGCTACACTCAATTTTAGGGAATTGTAAGGGGGTAAGTATTATCAAAACAATAGTTACAAATATTCATATATGTCCCTTTTATTTCTGAAAACTTTAAAGTAGAGGAGAATCAATCTACATGAATGTCAAATATTGGGAAACATAGTTCTGTTCTCTTTTCTTTCTCCCTTAAGGCTGTTAGTGGTAAATTGATAATCTAGAAAACATTATTTCAGGCCTACTGCTAAAATTTGGACAAAATGGATTAGCAGAACAAATGCATAAATGATCTGGTAAATTTGCACAAAAATGAGTTTCTCAAACTATAAAATCTAAGAAACTTTATTGAAAAGATTACAGAACAATAAGAGGACAGAAAAGACAGACTGAGAAGAATAAAAAAAAAGTCACGTTCCTACTATTGCCTTTGATTTATGATACAGGTTACAAGTGAGATAGAAAAAGAATGTCTTTCTAGGAGTCAAGAGAAAACTCTAAACATTCCTCATTTTCATCTGCAAGTGAGAGATGTACTTCTGGAAAAGCTCATGATGTAGTGACAAATAAAATATGATAATAATAATAATAACCTTTTTGCTTTCCCTTCTCTTTTCTTCTCCATTTCTTTTTTCACTCTGGGTCTCTCTCTCTTTCTGTCTCTGTCTTTCTGTTTCTTTCCTCCTCCTACTCCCCTACCCCTTACAAGTGTATAATAAATTGCTATCTCTTTGGGAAGAAAATACAGGTAGATTAATCAATGGTAGATAGATAGATACATAGATAGATACATAGATAGATAGATAGCCTTGTAGATAGAGAATTGGATCTGGACTTGGGAAAATTTGCTTTAAAATCTGACCTCAGCCTATCACTAGCTGTATGACCTTGAATAAGTCACTCAAACCTTGTTTACTTGAGTTTCCTTTTCTGCAAAACAGTGCCTATTTCCCAGGATTGTGAAAAATCACATGATTTTCATTTTGCAAAATGATTTGAGAGTCTTAAAGTGCTATATTAATGCCAAATATTAATAATATGGTAAAACATTTATAAAGTGTTTATTACAAATATTGGAAAATAAAAGTTGCTACTTTAATGGAATTTATAGTCTAATGGAGAATGGCAATTTATAAAGAGGATCTGCAAAAGGGTTGGGTGAGGAATTATAAAATCAATCATAAAACTACTTGTAGGGAGTAGATAAGTTTGGAAATAGAGTGAAGCAGTGAGGAAGGAAGTAAAAAGATATGGGCCCCAGATGAAATGGAAATCCAAGCTAAAGATCAACACAACCTAATAAAAACTTAAGTGGGCAACATCTCCAGAGTGGAAGGCTACTGTAAAAAGATGCCAAGAAGTTGAGGCAGGCACTGAGATCTAAAGTAAAAAAGTTTGTTGTATTGTCATGACCATTAACCAAAAAGGGCTGGTGCTTTTCAGAACACTAATTGAATGACAAATACATGGATTTTTTTGGGAAAATATGCTTGTTCAAGTTCCAACTCTGGTACTTCTTTGTTGTCTAAATTTACACAAGTTTTAAGTTTCCTGAATTCAGTTTATTTATTAGCAGAAAGAGATGAAATGAGATCTATTGCTGTGAGATTAGGAGATAAGGTAATGTAATGGAAAGGACCAGTCTTGGAGTCAGGAAGACCTAAAAGTTCATATCCTATTTTTGACATATACAAGCTGTGTGATTATGATCAGGTCACTTATTTTTTTTTCAATGCCTCCAACAACTCTTTGAGTAAGAAAAGGGGTTTTGATTGGCATTACAACCACAGGTAATATATATTGTAGTCAGAAGGCATTTAGGTAGGTGTTTTTCAACAGCTTATCTAGAAATGAACCTGCCAGTTATCACTGCTGTTGTACAATGTTATACTTGTACAATGGTATACAATGTTATACAACATTCCTTTGACCTTCCATGATATATTAGGGGTTCCCTAGACTAATGAAATCACAGGTCTGTCCTCCACACTTGGAGGATTTCAGGGTAGAGGAGAATTTCCTTTTTTTTTAGTTTTGTCTTTATTTCCTCAGTGCCTATCATGGTTGCTTGGCAGATGATAAATGCTTATTAAAGCACTGTATACACACACACACACACACACATATATATATACATATATATTTATTTATATATACACACAAATACATATATGAGATATATAATATGTAAATACCCAATAATTTTACTTTCCATATATGTATATATGTTTGTGAGCTATATAACCATAACTTATTAATATTATTGATACTACTAACATAAACATTTTGATCATAGTATCAGCTTTTCTTACTTGAGTAATTTCACTTCCTGATCCTGTCTTTCTTTCTTTTTCTTCTGTTTCACTTATATAATCTGCTTATGAGGCTTTCCAAATCAGTCTGCCTTGGGAAATCAAGATGGACTTTTTCATTTCTTTTCCCACCTACACTCCTTTCTAATTGAAAAAGAATGTTTCTCCCAAGCTCCTTACCTGCCTTGCTGATTTCTATTGGAAAACATTATAACATGAAAAGGCACCTGGCTTATCAGGGAAGATAGTGTCATTTAAGAGATGTTGGTTAATGCTGCCTTTTATTTCTGGAGGTTGTCAATTGTGAATTTGACAATAAGCCAAACATATCTCGACTCTGTTGATTTTGCAGCTTATTGTTTGCTCTCTGCTTGCCACAGGTATTATATATTGTAGTCAAAAAGCATTTAGGTAGGTGTTTTTCAAAAGCTTATCTAGAAATGAACATGCCAGTTATCACTGCTGTCCTACAATATTATACTTGTTACTTCCTTTGACCTTCCATGAGCATATTCTACTTTCATTGTCATTCAGGGTGATTCAATTAGTCCTTCCATATGTGTCTGGCACTGTTGATTCTGTGGCTGGGAATAACTGCCTTCCTATCAAAATTTTGAGAACTGAGTGCTGACATTTATAGAGAAATAGAAAGGCACTAGCCAGGCAGCTAATTCTGATCTTGAGCTGCACAGAATCCTGATTGCAATTTGCTCCTTAGATGCCTATCCACAGTGCTCTTAGAAGATATGCCAGAAGTGAAGCACTATTAATAAAAAGACAACATCATGCTTTGAATGTCAAAGAACAAAGGTGTGGATTTGGGCCATTCGGGGCATGTGGGAAAATATTCTGTTATTTTTATTAACAGCTGAAAACCCATATTAAAGGTTCAAGCAAAGTTCATTTCCCAAACTAATTAGGGCTGGGGAATATGATTTAGCTCCATGGGACTATAGATTTTTTTGAGTTTAAGATCCCCTTAGATCAAATTCTATTTAACATTGTATTAGATTTCACCACTACTCAGAAGCACGACATCACAGAACCAAATAATTTTAGTGAAGGAAGGGATCCTATTAATCAAAGATTCTCATTTCCTTATTTTACATGAGGAAACTGAGGCCCAAGGAAATGAAGTGATTTAATAAAAATCATACAAATGGTAGAACCAGGATGTAAAACATGTCCTCTGTCTTTTTACTCCAGTTTAATTCTTTCTAGTACATTCCCACTCCAGTCTGCTTTATCTGCCTTCACCTCTCACACTTTTTTTTCCTCTATGTTTTTCATTAAAATTATAGATAAAATATTTTATTGCTCCCCTTTCCTTTTCTCCTAACTAGAGGCTCATGTTTCCCAAGTTTCCCATTACTCTGTTTCTACTACTCTTGATAGAGTTCTGGATTTGTTTCAATATTTAGAATTTTCTTTTATCAGATTGTTTAGTCTACTACTGACCCAACTTGATTTAAAGAAAGAGAATTGATATTTATATTTCTTTAGTGAGAAATGTAGACTGTTACATATAAAATTTTTATTTTTAAAATATTTCTTTAAATGAAGTTAAACACCATGCTAGGTACCAGGGGTATAAAGACAAAAACTCAACAATCTCTGCCCTCAAGGAATTTACATTCTGATGTGAAAGATGTAATAAATTCACTGATATGTAAATAAGAGATAAGTAGGAAAAGACAACAATTCAAAATATTATGGTGATGATGGTAGTAATGATTAAATGAGAATTTTGATCTCCATGGGTAAATACAGACAAGGTAAAATCTGCCTCATCAGAGGATATCCCAAAAGAAGCCTATTCCTAGGACAATGTTTGAATGCAGTCTGTAGATAATTTAAGAAATTGCCATAATTCTGGCAAACACTTACCTACCTCCTTCCAAATCTACATTGTTCCAAGTCTCAGTCAGCTTTTACAGTTTACAAATAAAAATATATCATACATAATTCAAATTTTCTTAATGTCTAGATAATTAGGTTTTCCCACACCTGAAATTTACTCTAATAAAATCACTAAATATAGCTAAGAAATAACTAATATCTAATTCCCCATTAAGACACTTATCTCCTTCCCTACTTTACATAATCCAAGAGGAAGCATTCACATAACATTTGAAAATGCACTTACACCATGAAATAGAAAGTCAATAAAACATAATACTAGGACTTCTCATTTATCTCTACATTTTAGAATAAAAAGGGTCAGACACCTGTACTTCCAGTCCATTAAGAGAACTTTGCATACATTTAGTTTTCCAAAGGAACAAATAGCCCTGGATATTATTGGCAGAGAGGAGTTGTCATTGCTTTCTCCATTCTCCCTCTGCCAACATCATAGCCATAAAAAAAATGGAATTTACTTTTGTACTGTACTTCAGATGGCTCATAAACTATTCATTAAAGATGTCATGGTCAGAAGTCATCTCTATTTTCTCTATTGAATCTCAACATGGCAATAGGTGCTGACTTTATCCTGATCTGATTAGACTCTCAAATCAGCAACCTAGATGACCATGACCTTGAAGCCCTTGAAGCAATCAGTAAACACTTATTAGGTGTCTATTATAAGACTAATCTCCGAGATGAAAAAAATGATACTGTATTAATCTTTAAGGATAAAAAGAATCAAAACACAGTCTCTGCCCTCAAGGAGCTTATAAACAAACAGGAAAGAAAAAAAAAGACAAAGAAATACATAAAAAAAAGTTATCTATAGGATAAATAGAAAATAATTAAGAGAGGGGAGGCACTAAGGATTAAGAAGTGTTGGAAAAGGTTTCCAATCAAAGATGAGATTTTAGTTGAGCCAGATATGAAGTCATTGAAGTCAGTAGGTGAAGATAAGGACATAGAGTATTCTAGGAATGAGAGACAGCCAGAGAAAATCCCCAGAGTTGAGATGGAGTGTCTGATTCATGAAAGAGTCAGAAAGTCAGTGTCACTGGAATAAAAAGTACATGTGGGGGATGAAGATGCCTATGTGAGAGATAATTAGGAGTCCTCCCACCCTTGTCTGGCAGCCTCTACTTCATAGACCATAGTAGTCTGACATAGGCATCTCTGTAGGTTTTTTGCTGTCTGTTATTATCAAGTAAACAACTGCATTTTTCTTAAAGAGCTGTGTGAATGTTTGTGCAATTTTTATTACTTTCCGTTTCAGATATGATACTTCTTCAATTGAATTTCTGCTTTCTATAGCATGTAGATATAGGAGCGGCAAAGGGGGAATTGGCAACTAGCTAGTGCAGTGATCAGTTTTGGACCTGGTGTCAGAAAGATCCAAGTTACTTGGTTTCAGACATTTACTAGCTAAGTGACCCTTGGCAAGTCAATTAATCCTGTTTGCCTCAGTTCTTTATCTATAAAATGAACTGGAGAAGGAGATGGCAAACCACTCTAGGATCTTTGCCAAGAAAACCCCAAATAGGGTCACAAAGACTCAGATACGACAGAAAAGATGGAACAAAGTGTGTGTGTGTGTGTGTGTGTGTGTGTGTGTGTGTGTGTGTGTGTGTGTATACAGAGAAAGATGAAGGAAAAACCTGTCCATATAGTCAGGTATTACAATAGGAGTAATAATAAAAACAACAATTCTCATACACACACACATATATAATGCTTTAAAGTTTGCAAAAGAATTATACTTCTAACAGTTGTATTCTGTACATGCTATTGTGTTAGTAACAGCTTCCAGCTTCCCTCTCTGTCCTTTCCTTAGAAATTATTATTGTTATCATTTTGCTAATAAATTATTTTATTTCCCAATGAGATATTTTTATTTAAAGCACTGCAATTGATCCAGTGTGTTGTTTTTACCCTGAATGTTGCCATGAGCTAGAAGTATTTCTTAGGGCTTTGAGCAATCCTAGTATTTAGGTTATTATGTGATTTGGGATTATGATGACTGTTCATGGATTTCTAAAATGCTTCTTAATAGTATAACTAACTGTAGGACTAGCTCCATTGTATTTACTGCCTAACTTTATCGAAGGAGTTGACTTAGGAGGTGGTTCTACATTTGGATCTATTAAATATTTTTTAATTATTAAAACTTTTTATTTTCATGCATAAGCATGATAATTGTGGAACTATGTATAAAAGAATTGCACATGTTTAACATATACTGGATTATTTGTCTAGGGCAGTGGGTGGGGGCAAGGAAGGGAAAAAAATCTGGAACACAAAATTTTGAAAGAGTGAATGTTGAAAATGGTCTGTGCATACTTTTTTTTTTACTATTGAAGCTTCTTATTTTCAAACCATATGCATAGATCATTTTCAGCATTCAACCTTGCAAAACCTTGTGTTCCAAATTTTTCCTTCCTTTCCCCTCAACCCTTCCCCTAGACAACAAGTAATCCAATATACGTTAAACATGTGCAATTCTTCTATACATAGTTCCACAATTATCATGCTGCAAAAAAAATCAAATCAAATCAAAAAGGGGGAAAATGAGAAGGAAAGCAAAATGCAAGCAAACAACACCAAAAAAGTGAAAATACTGTGTTATGATCCACATTCAGTCCCCACAGTCCTCTTTCTGGGTGCAGATGACTCTCTTTATCACAAAACCATTGGAACTGGCCTGAATCATCTCATTGCTAAAGGCAGCCATGTATATCAGAATTGATCATTGTATAATCTTGCTATTGCTGTGTACAATGATCTCCTGGTTCTACTTATTTCACTTAGCATCCATTCATGTATTAAATATTTTTGAAGACAAGAGACTGCTTATTGAAGGAGAATGGATCAGAGGGGAAAGAAAATAAGAAAATGAGTAAGAAGTCTTATTCTTCTTTTTTTTGCCCTTGTGTAAATCTATAAGATCATGACATAATATCTAATCAAATATTAAATAATAGCTCACATTTTTTAAATGCTTAAAGGTTTACACAGGAATTTCATCCTAGCACTTTTTTGAGGTAGGGAGTAAAAATGTCATCATCTCCATTTTCTAGATGAGAAAACCAAGGAGCAGAGAAATTAAGACACACAACTAGCATGTGTTGAAAGGTGGATCTGAATTCAAACCTCTTTCTGGAAAAAGTATTCTTTTTCCACTATACCATACTGCACAAGAGACATGGTCTCTTGTCTCTTGTGGACAGATCCACCAGTTTGTCTGCCTCAAATCCAACTTCCCCTATTGTTGCATTCATCGCGTACAGTAACCTGGCTCATTTTGGAAACCTAGGCATAGAGTATGCTTTTGAAATCAACCCTGTCATTATTTGTTCTTATCCCAAATGTAGCCTAGAGTCCAGGATTAGCTGAAATGAGCTCTCACACATACAGCAAATAAAGAGTCCTTTGAAAGTTAAACCTCTCATTCTCTTTTCCAATCTCAGGTCACACAGAAATCAACAGGAGTAGGAGCAGGGGGAGGCTTGAGAAAGAGATAGAGATAGTTATGGACATATAGAGAAACACACACACACACACACACACAGACACACAGAAAAATACAGAATTGTTTTTTTTCAGGCTGGTGCATTACATTCACAAAAAAGATATGGCAGCTAGGAAGAAGAACAATTATGTGACATGAGAAAGATTCTTTGAATCAAGTTTTTGTATTGTTGCTTGGCTATTTCATTTTAGGAAACATGAATTTTCCTTTAAAAAATTGTGTGTTTGTTGTTGTTTTTCAAGATATTTGGGGCTAAATGTCTTAGCCAGGGTCACACAATTGGTAAGTGCTACTTATCTAAGAGCTAAATATCTAAGGCATTAGTTTTGAAATCATATCTCCCTGATTGAGGATCAATGCTCTATCACTGTTCCATCTAATTGTCCTTGAAAAATATTGAGGAATTCTGTCTTAACATATAATTCAAAAGCAATACTTTCATTTGAATTCATAACGCACAATCCCGCAGAATAATAAAATGAGCAGCATAAAAAGAATGATTGTGCCTGGTAATATATGTAAATTTACACTTTAGTAGTTTTGGGGTTGTTGAAAAAATAGAAATAAATATAAGCTTTGTAAGGTAAAGTTACTGTTGGCCAATGAGTTTGATCTGAGTTTTGTTTTCTCCTTTAAAATTGTCTTCATCTACATAGCCATGATAATTCCACAAATAGTTGGTTTTTTTTATTCTTCATTGCTCATCCCGAATTTTCCTATTTATTTTATTTATTTTTTTCTAATAAAGCTTTTTATTTGCAAAACATATGAGTGACCTTTCAACATTGACCTTTGCAAAAAAAACTTTTTTTCCCAAGCTTTTCCTTTACCTCCCCCCGCCCCCAACCCCAAGATGACAGGTAATCTAA
>JAJPUD010025063.1:0-18010 GCA_023553655.1 Myrmecobius fasciatus | reverse complement strand
GGACCCTCACCATTTTTGCACCAAGGGGCCCTTTGGCAGTTTGCTGAAGTCTAGTGACCACATTTTCAGTGTCATCTTCTAAATGCATCAAGTAAAATAAAGAGGCTGCAAAGGCGGCCCAGTCTCCATGAAACTGCTACCACAGTATTACAAAAAGCTGGTGCAAGGAGCCCAGGGTGGCCTGCTCCAGCTCCCTGGCTCACAACACAGCCAGTCCCTCCTCTGCGGTGTATCTCACCTCCCTCCCTCTGTCATTACCAGGCTGGTCACAGACCCCTTCCCCTTTTCCCTCCTCAGCAGGACTGCGCAGGAGCCTCCCAGACCCTCACCCCTCTGCTACCCACTTCGGGCCATGGGTTCAACCCGCCCCTCCTCCACTCAGCAATCATTTCCCAGGCCTCCCCCCAGATCTGCCCCATCCGTCTCTGCAGTGTCAGCGCCTCCTCTGTGATCTCAGACTTCAGAATGAACCACAACTTCACTCCTTTTGTCCTTCTCCTTCAGCCCGGGGGGAAGCTGCACTGTGTGGCTGCTACTACCCCTCGAGGCTGTGGGCCCTCAGACTTCCCTAAACTTCCCCTCCCAGCCCACATCCCCAGCAGCTCCACCAACAGCTGGTCATGTCCCGGGCAGTGCACAGACCGATCCGGAGCAAAAGTCAGCACATCTCAGTGTCCACTCGTCCATCCCATCCGTTCGGCCAGATCGGGCTGTTCTAAGTCCTTAATGACTCCCCATGCAGAGGTCATGATTCCTTGGACTTCCACCCGCTGCTCTCTTCTCCCCATTCCTGTCATACTCTCTTCCCTTCTTCCCAGTTCAGCTTAATATAAATCAAGTCACCATTTCTCAAGTTTACAGAAAGTCAAAGAAGGTAAAAACTCCCGAAAGTCTGACATCGAAGTCAAAAAGCCAGGCTCCCTCCTTCCTTCTCTTCCCAGACAGGCCTTCAGTGAAAAGCCCCTGACTCTAGCCCTGAAGTCTGCGTGTTTCACAAACAAACTACATCATACTAAATGCCCTTGAAAACATGCCTGAAGGCTGCAGTCCACCAGGTCAACACCCATGCAGGTGATGGGAAAAGCCCCCAGCTCTAACCCCCCTACAACGGAAGGGTCTCTGATTGTCCCCAACATGCTACAGGCCCACGGGGGAGACTCGTGTGTGTGCTGTCCCCTTGACCGTAGGGACGGAGGGAGCCTCATACATGACAAAGATGTGTTAGGAGTTAGCTGAAACTGATGGGGAGAAAGAGAGCTGTTAAAAGCGGAGGGACAGGTGGGAAGTCATAATCAGACTGGACGCTGTCCCACCGAACCAAACAAAGTAACTTCTCCATTGCCGTAAGGGACTCTCTGGTTGTGCTTTTACACGGGATGTCACAATAAGGAACATTTACACCAAAACAGGTTATAAAATCACATCAACTCACTATCTTCTCCAGGACATGGCATTCCAGGTCTTTCTGGTACACACGGAAATACTGAAAGAAAACAAGAAAAAAGCAAAAATGGAGATTAAGCCAGCACTGGAAAAACACAAAATGTACAACATCCTCGTGACAATCTAAGGACATCAGCATCCACCAGGTTTCCAATCTGAAGCCAACACCAGGATCTTGTCAACACGGTACGGATCAGAAGAACTTCTCCATCACTCTTCAAGGAAAACCTATGATACGGACAATGTATGCAGGAACATAACAGCATAGCTAATGTACTCAATAATTTTAGGGAAATCGCTCACTTTGTCATCCTTGTCTTTTCTGGTTCATCTAAGACTATGATACAATCAGTGAAGTGAGATTTTTTTTATCTAAATTCTCTCTGTCCCTCTTTTCTGTCTCTTTGTATCTCCCTGTCTCTTTCTTCTCTGTATCTCTTTTTCTCTTGTCTGTTTCTGTGTGTGTGTCTCTCTCTCTCTCTCTGTGTCTCTCTTCTCTCTCTGTCTCTCTGTCTCTGATCTAATCACACAAAAAGAAAAGGCAGGCAGGTGGAGTCTGCACTTTGGCAGGTTCCGCCATCTCCTCCCTCCAGAGGCTATCTGTTAGCCCTTCTTGGAATGATCGCAGCTTCGTCCCAGCTGCCTCTGGAGCACACAGAGCTGTGTCCAGGCGCTTCATCAACATGCACTCAATCTCTGAAATGATCTGCTGATGGCGATTCTTGTTTACACTCTAAGTAAATGTTAGATGACTCCGACTCACTGGACTTTCAATTCATGGGTTCCCCTCTAAATAAGGAAATGTTTACAGGTGGTCTTTTAAAGAGGGGAGACACAAGGCCCACCACGAATTTTCTGAGAAGATTTAGAACAATCAAGCTGGGGGGAAATCACTCAACAAGCATTTACTCCACTACGCATCAGGCATTGTGCTGGGCAGCTGAGATATAAAGACCAAAAATAGAGCCGTCACCGAGGAGCTTCCCCCCATGGAGACAAGATGTGTCCCAACAGATACAAGCCCAGTGGACGAATACAGTGGAACTTGGAGGGGAGATGGGAAAAGCCTCAGAGGGGAGGAAGTGCCTAAGTGAGCTCTGAAGGAGATCAGGGACCCTCGGAGAAAGCAGCATTACCATCCAAGGCAGGGCAACGAGACAGACAACATTCTGTGTAAGGAAGAACATGGAGGGTGGTTTGGGTGCATTGAATGGGAATAATACATGATAAGCTGCAACAGCAGGCTGAGACGGCCTTCACTTGCCCAGAGGCTGCCTCTGACCCTGCAGGTGACAGGAGCCCCACAGAGTGTACCTGTACCTGTCAGAGAGTCATCCCCATGAAAATGGGGGGGAGGGACTGCACAGGAGACCTGGCTGAGGCTGGTGGTTGTGAGAGTCGGGGAGACAGATGAGGGAGAAGGTGTGACTGTGGGGCTGACTGGCTGTGTGGGCTGAGGGGGAGGAAGGAAGCAGCGCTGAACACGGAGTCTGGCTAATGGAAGGCCAGTGGCTCCCCAGACAAAAAGAGGGATGTCTGGGAAGGAGAGCATGTGAGGGGGATAACGATGCAGACTTTAAACACCTACAAGACATCCAGGGCCACCTGTGCACCAGGCAGTCTGGAGCTCAGCAGAGACAGATGTGGCAGCCTGGGCAGACCGAGGAGCTGGGAGGCCCCACACCGCCGGGGCGTCCACCTGGTCAGCCTCGCCCACTGGCCCGGCCGATGGCCCAGGAGACAGGGCAGATGCAGCCAGACAGGCCTGGGGCCTGTGACTCAGCTGGGGCCCGTGACACGGGGGCCACAACACGGCCAGGACGGGGTACCCAAAGGAGAAGGACGTGCAGCAGCTTCCAGGAGATGAGGCTGCTCGATGGGGCAAATTAGGGATTGGGGGTATCTTGGGCAAGAGCCATGGAAGAGGAAAGATGCGGGCGTGGGGGCCCAGAGCTAGGGGGAGCAATGAGGGCGCAGGGCTCTCTGGTCCGACTTGGCTGGGAGAAGGAGAAGGGGCCCGAGGAGTGCTCCGGGGTTTGGGCGGCTAATGGGGCATAGACCACCACCAGGGCCAACTCAAAGAGAGAGGTGGGAGCTAGCAAAACCCCTGGGCTGTCTGAAGGGCCAGAAGGGATGGAATCGAGGAGAGCCGTCCGGGCCTGCCCCCCCACCCTGGAGGACTACTCCCTCAGAGCCCGGAGGGACAGAGAGCCAGGGCTGATGGGGACAACTGCTGGCAGGCTTGGCTGCCAGTGCTGGGGCGGGGGGGGAGAGAGAGGTGACTGGGCAAGGTCTGGGGGAGGAGAGAAGGTGGGAGCGTGGGGAGGGGGGAAAAGCCTCCCCAACAACTGTTCAGTGACCACCAACAGGGAGACGAGGGGAAGCCCAGAAGCCGGCAGAACAGACACTTTACCGTGAATTAAGAGCTCGGAATCTTTGTTGAGTTCATAGAGCCGAAAGGCTTCCTCCAACTCCAGCTGAGATGAAACTGTGCACGGGTCTCCTAGAGGGATAAGATGTAAAGCAAAGGTTAACAGGGAAGAATCTACCATGGCACAGGTAATAAGCACCTTCCTTAATAGAGGAACTCTCACAGAAAAATGGCTTTTAATCTCTGAAAATACATAAAACTATTACTGACATGCGGAAGGCTCTCCTGAGCTGCCTCGTGTAAAGGATTCTCTTTGTTTGAAACAAGTCAGACAATTAAAAAACCCCCACTGATTTCCATTCCTCCAATGTCTCACAGGAGACACAAACACGAGATTATGGGTAGGAATTTTAAAACCCCGTTGATTTCTATTTTCCCACAACACCTCAGAAGATACACAAAAATGAGATTATACACGGATCATAAAACATGCTGAGTTTTCTTGCATTTGTATTTGAGGTTCACATCTAGCATGGCAAGAAAATACCAATTACACAAAAGACAAAAAATGACTGCTGTCGCACGACTAACAGACACAGCACAAGCAAATGCGCTGCTTTTTTCCTTATGGTTTTGCATTTACTGCGAGCAGGTGGCCTTGCCACTTCCGTGGGATTGCTGTGCAATGGTTTCTCAGTCACATGACCTGTGGCTGTGGCCAGTTGGCCCAGTTGGGTCAACTGTTCATCTGGAAAACAAGGCAGTCAGCCTGGATGGCTTCTGAGGCCTCTTCCAGGCCTGTGACCCCCTCCCTGGATCAGGCTTTCTAAATCTGGGGTCCCTGGCTCCATATCTCAGGTAAGAGTATGGATGCTCTGGGAAGGAGCCATCACAGCGGGGACACGTCCGCACCCACTTTCTGTGATGAGGATTTACGCTCCAACCACACTGCAAAGACAAGCAGACCTCAAGGACTCGGGAGCTGTGATCAGTGTGGAGCCCACTCCCGTATCCAGACGACTAAGAAACAAGCAAGAGAAAGAAGAAAAAAGAAAGAACTGCACTAAATTTCAAAAGGTGATTGCAACGATAGGTCCTAAGTCTCTGAATTCCTCTGGTTGTCCCAGACTCTCCTCCTGTCTCTGGAGGACTTATTTTTACTTCTGGATTAAATATAGATTTCTGTTTGGCCCTGAAGCCTTGTACTAGGAGCACTGGGGTGGCCGTGTTTAGAGCACAGACCCTAGAGTCAGGAGATGCTGAGTTTTAATCCCACCCCAGAAGCTGGAATCAAAAAGATTTCTCTTCCTGAGTCAAACTGGCCAAGGCAGGCAGGCAGGCAGGCCCCTCACCTCCCTTTCCAGCTGCACTACACGAGTCTCCTCAAACGCACGCCAGTCCCGTCCTCAGACACCCCGTTCCTTCTCCAGGCCCTCCAGGAGGGCAAACAAAGACTCACCCCCCCATCATTTCTGCCTCCATCAGTGTCAGAGGGGAGAAGGGCCGACCCGCAAGATCTGACACAGCGGGCTAGGACGGGGAGGGAGTCGGGGGCACATGGAAGCTGTGCCCCCTCACCAGTAACAGGGAAGCCAGGAGTTGAGGGAAGGATGGTGCCCACGACGGATGCCAGTGAGGGCGGCAGAAGCAGACCCGGGAGCTGTAAGCAGAGTACAGTAGGTACTCAATAAATGCTCGCTGAGGCACGATGGTCCCAGCACCTGAATTAGAAGACGCTAATGCAGAGATCACCTTTTGAAAGGGCCTCTTTCCCATTTCCTGCCAATTTACCGGCCAGTCAAAAGCACCGACACGTGACACTGTCACTACCATGGCACAACATGGTCTTTGCTCCAGACAAATCCCAAACGAGGAAGGTCCCGAGACGGGGCCCAGGCTGTCCTTTGCCCAGCATGCCCGAGTCACCCCTCATTCACTCTGTGGCCTCTGGGCCACTCGTGCGACGTTGCAGCCTGTCATCCCCTCGGAAGACTTGGGAATTAGCTGGGAGGTTAAAAACCTCCGGCTTTGGAATCAAAGATCTGGGGTTCACTCCCTCGGGGGCTCAGGGTGACCCAAATATCAATGTCTGTTTTTCCATCTCTGAGATGGGAAGGGAGAGAAAAGCTCTGAGGTCCTGGGATCAGCCAGGCCCAAGACAGATTCTGGACCAGCCAGTGTAGGGGACAGGAGCTGGACCTTTCCCATCCTTTCTGACCCATATGTGAGACGGAAGGAAAGGTCGTGAATTCTAACTGAGAGCTCCGTGATGATGGCATTCATCAGTAAGATGCACAACGCCAGGAACAATCCAAAAAGGCCCTGGATGTGCAATTCCTTTGTAACCAACCATGGGAGGAAGTACCCCAAGAAGGACCCCCCCCAACCCTCTGTGGTCTAAGACATGGTGCCCACACCATTTCTCTGGGCAGGAACTTTCTCGACCCAGGCTCCTGACAGCACCTGAGCCCGCCTCCAGATGCCACAGCTCTCCCACCTCCCATCGCACTGGTTAATATGCCCCACTTCTCTCCTGGGGCCCCGGCACTCATGCTTCACCCAAACATTCTCAGCCCCCGACACGCACTTTTGCACCTTGTGAGCACTGACCTGCTTATGGTTATCTGGTTCAATAAACATTTGAGTTGAATTATGAGAGGGAGGGTGAAGAAACCAGCATTTATGTAGTACCTACTGTGTGCTAAGCACGAAATGAAATGCTCTACCACTACTCTTGGTGTTTTCTGAGCCCGACGCTGGCTGACCGGGTCTCAGCCATGGCACGGTGACAGTCCCACCACTCTGCCTGGGCCAGTCCGCTGTTTTTGGTTCTGCCACCATGTTTTCATCTTAAATTCGGAGAACTGGGGTGGTGGGGTGGGGAGGGGTTAGCTCAGGGGTAGGCAGTATGGGGAAGAGAAGCTTTTCAGGGGCAGAATGGTTGCTTCAAGGACTAGCCTGGCTCACAAGAAACACTGGCAGACTGTCCCAGGGAGGCCCATCTCCTATAGGGAGAGCATCCCAAAGGGCGAGGCTCTGCCTGGGAAGCAGTGGATTTCCCCTGCCTAGAGGTGACCACAGGAGGGCAATGTTGCAGAGGGGATCCCTGGGCCACCCTCTCTTCTCTGGCCCAAGGAACAGAGAGCCGTTTCTTTTACAGAGAACGAGGCCGCTCCAGCTCAGCAGAGCTTTCCTACTTTGCTGCACATACATAACCAGATTCCTTTTCTGTCCTAAAATATTCATACCATCTCAAGTTTAAAACTTCTTCCCACACAGTATACCAAAGTACAAGCTATACTTAGAAACCGAAAAACATATTTAAAAGAGTGACGGAAAATCTAAAAGTTTGAGAAAGTGTTCAAATATTCTTCTGCTTAAGGAAAAAAATCAAAGGGAACAAATCAGAAAGCTGCACAGCTAAAAGCGGCCCTGGTGACTGTCTAGTCTTAATGTTCTCATTTGAGATGCAGAATCAGACACCAAAAAAGTTAATTAAATACACTTACCCTGTAATTTACAGAAACTTTGTTTTAAAAAAAAAAAAAAAAAAAGGGCAGGAAAATGCAATCTCCTGGTTCTAGATTACCTCTGTGAGCCAAGACTCCCAAACCAGCTTCTCTGTACTGGTGCAGGGCCTGGCTATGCTCCCCCCATAAATCTTCCACAGAGGATAGACCCAGGGCCCTAAAGATGCCCTTCTCCAGAACGTCCACCACTAAGGAAGTGTCCGGGCCTGCCCAGCTCAGGGTCCACGACTGGCTCACATCCCCTTTTCCCTTGACAATGGGCCCTGAGAACAAGTGTTCTTCGGCTATGGGCCAGAGCCAACTTACGGATATCACACTCCTCTCGGCTGGCCTTTCTATCACCTAAAACTTTGTTTCTTTAGAGAATGTGGTGATTCAGAGCCACATCTGGAAAAAAAACAAGGGTACTAAAATATGAATTTTTGCAGAGAACAGCCTGGATCATTGATTCACCAAACGCAATCCAGGCTGATCTCCTGTTCAATTTCCAGAGAAGTTAAGCACATGGATCAGTAGCAACTATGTCCCCTTTTCATAAAATTTATTTTTGTTCTCAACATAACACTCATCAAATAAAATGGTTAATTCCATAGACTCAGGAGCAAAAGGACTGCATGTAAAACTGTAGTTCTTAATGAGTGCAGCTGGTTTTTTCACAAATGTTCTCCTGAATGCTTTTTTAAAAAAAAAATTTATTTTATTTTTGCTAATAATCCAAACAATTTTTTTCCTCTAACAGTTTACTTTTAAAATCTCAGTGCTGGCAATAAGCTCAGGATTATCTTCATCTCTTCACCTATCTTGAAAATAGCTCCTTTGCTGCTTTCACAGCCATGCTGCCTCTGGTATCCCTGATCTGCTCTCACTACATGTGTGACTTTTTTAGTAGCATTTTCTTCTTCCTCCCAAGGCCCGCTGGGCACTGAGGGGCCAGCACCCACAAGTGAGGGCTCCAACTCCTTAACAAGAAGCATGGACCAGAAATGACGGCCCATTTCCATTTGGTAAATGATCACGGGACACTCTACTATGTCACTTGTAAACGTTTCTTGAATCGCATATTAATTGGGTGTGGTGCAAGTGTTTCAGACTTTTTTTCCCTCTTTCTCTCAATCAGCTATTTTATAAGGAGATATTATTCATAATTTCCCACCACCCTCCTCTGTAATCATTTTAAAATAAGTTAGACTTTGCCCTTGGCTGTGATATCTGCTCAGTGAGATGGTTCCTTGGTGCTTCTGGGCTCAACAGTGCTTGGCACAGGTTATACTTTGGAGAAAGTGACTCCAGTCTGTATTAAGATCTTTTCCTGTATTAGTATTTTTTGTCTTTTAGTGTTGTAGCTTCTTTTGGTCGAAGTCAGGTTGAACCCACTGGAGCTGCATGCTGTTTTTTCTTTCAAATGATGCTGATGTTGACTTCTGCACTAACAGATCACTGATCCAACTGCACACCAAGAGGAGATTTGGAAATCACTCCCACTGAGAGTCCAACCAAGAACATGGTCTCATTTTTGCAGTGTTTGGGGCTCACTGGCTCTAGCACCTTCCTTTCTTCTGGGAAAAAGCCTTCAGGAAAAATAAGTAGGAAGTCTCCTGAATAATCTATGAGCCGCTGGCCTTGTGTTCCTTAATCTTGGACTGGGTTTCCCAACACATTTTAGGGTATCCCCTCACGTGCTTACCTTTGTCCCGAGGTCCCTTGTATGCCCTGCTTTTGCCCTCTGGGCTACAACCCCCCCAACTCCCCAACCAGAGGCTGTGTGTGGCCTAGGCCAGAACCATGCACTCACCATGTGGACTTGGGGTGGCTGACCTGGACAACCATCCCTCCCAACTCTTCCCTTCTTATAACTTCCTAATTCTTGCCTCAAGCTCACTAGCTCCGAGTCATCCTGGATTCTTCACTCACCCCGCCCACCTAATCGGCTGCCAGTCCTTGGCGGCTGTGAGCCGTAGCATTCCTCCCATCCGTCCCCATCTCTGCACTCAGAGACACGGCCCGGGCCCAAGCCATCGCTACCTCGCTGTGTCTACAGAAGGAGCTCCTTCTTTTGTCTCAAGTCTCTGCACTCCACACCAGCCAAAACAGTCTTCAGGGTCCCTTCAGCCTCTCCTCCATGTAACACAAGCCAGCCGTCGGCTCGGCACTGAAAGCCCTGCTAACAAACCGGGCCCTGGCTACCCTGTCCTGAACTGTCCCTTTCCAGTCCCATATTCCAGCCCCATGGGCCCAGCAGCTCTGTCCCGGCTGCCTCTCCCCTGCCCCCCGGGCAGTGCTCTCAGCGTTTCTTAGTTGCTGACAGTTCTTGCCGTCACGGGGCTTTGCCCGCCTGTTTCCGTGCCATTCCAAGGAGCGAAAAAAGGACGGGCTCTCCCAAGGCAGGGCTCTATTCCCAACACACAGCCTGAGCGCTGCAGCCTCTCAACATTTAACTGAATTCACTGAACAGCAATGCTGGCTTGGTTTGAGATCTCTGTACGATTTTTATGAAATGTTAGTGAGAAAGAAGCTGAAAGTTAGGCTTAAACCTGCCAGACACAAGCTGCAACGTTCTGACATCCTGAGTCTCTGCAAGATTCCAGCAGAATTTAAAACAAGAACCACAAAAGTAGCCAGCGTATATGTAGCCCTCTAAAACACGAGGCTCACAAGTGGATGAGGCGGATGCTGTTATCAACCCCATTTTACAGATGAGGAGACTGAGGCAGGGAGAAAAAGTGACCTGCCCTTTGCCATTTCTTTCTGACTCCCAACAATCCACCATCACTCCGCCTCCCGAGATCAAAAGTCTCCAGAGAAACGGAAGGAGATTAAGTCGCCTCCACAGAAAGGCAATCAGTGCCCTCCCCAAGTGCCAGGGACAGCCGGCCTGGAATAAGGCCAGACACCAATGCCATTCGTGGATCCCTGATTAAGCCGCGATTCACAGGATAACCTTAAGCAAACCACTGCACTGCCGTGCTCCTCAGTCTCCTTCCCTGGAAAGTGACACCGCGGTGTTTTCTCCTTCCTGAACAACAGCAGTGCAACAAGGACGGCTCGCCAGCCTCCTTACAGAAAAGGGCCTCGGGCCCCAGGCATCTGGCCACCAGCCCTGGACTGAGGCTGCCCCAGGTAAGCGGGGACTATGCATGTGCATGTGTGTATCTGGGTACGTGTGTGTGGGGGCACATGCACACATCCCCCTTTGGTAAAGAGCAGAAGACAAAAGAAGTGGGGGGCACTGTGTCCACACCAGCGTACCCACACACTGAACACAAAGCAGCCCTTTCTCTGCCAGACGCCGGCCGCCCCCATGGCCCGCGCCTGCCTCAGCTGCCATCTGCTCGCTTCCGCGCAGCCGCCCCACTCTCGGCCCGGCTCCCGTGGGCATCACTCAGTTGTTGTCTGAGGGGCCGGGGAAGGAGCCAGGTGACGCTCCGCCGCACCTGGGCTGCCTCAGACGCGAGCGCTCGCGTGCAGGCACGCTGCCCCATCTCTGGTCACCCTGCGGCCGCGCAGACGGCGCAATGTCCAGCTTAGATTTCGGGGCAGTTTTGGTAAGAAAATGAAGGGAAATGCTCATCACAGACTCCGCTTATGGGAGAATTCTACCTTAATGGCACAAGTGCCTGACTCCGTGTGCTCCTTTGCCGCCCACCCCTTTCCCACTCCTCAAAGCCGGGATGGGCTGGGTCGGGAATGAGTGACCGACATTCACGGAGGGCTGGCGAGGGCTGAGGGTGCCCAGTGTTTGTTCTCAGAGAGCTTTAGGGCCCTCTGCGTACTTCACACACGCCCGGTCGGGGGAGGCGGGCGCTGTGAGGAGAGGAGACTGAGGGAGAGTGGAGCGGCCCCGAAGGATCCGAAAGGACGCACACGGCCCACCTGCCACTCCACAGCGGGGAGCGGCCGGGTCACTGAAACAGAGCGGTGAGGACCGCAGCCCAGCCGCCCAAAGAGCGCCCACTTCTGCCAAGAGGAAGCGAGGGTCCCTCAAGGAACAAACCCGCAGATTTGTGGAACGCTGCGCCAGCACCCTCAGCTTCCCCAGCTATTCCTGACCGTGCGGGGAGACGGGGCAGGAGTCGAGAGAGGACACGGCGAGCCGCTCTGTTACCGAGCTCTCCTCTCCACCAAGGTCCCGGAAATTCATCGGAGACCTGAGCACACCTTGGACAGCGACGGCCTCCCTGGGAGGAGGGCCGGGGGCAAGGTCGGCGTTCCAATGATGAATCTTGGGGAGAGGGGCCGCTGTGGGGGGGGCCACTAGGGGAGGGGTAACTGGGGGAGGGGGCGCTGGGAGGGAGCAGCGGGGGGGGGGGCAAAATGGTAGGAGAGGACAGATAAAAAAGGAATGCAGGGGGAGATAAGGGGGCCCAAAGACTGTCCGACCCTTCAGCTTCCTCCAGAGCTCCCCAGCATCACAGGAACCATCCTGGGCTGCCCTGGCAGGCGCCTTTGGGCCCAAGGCCTGCCCTGCACCCAGACAGACACACAGACACACACGAATGGCAGATGGCAGATGCACATGCTTGGGCCCAGAGGAGCCATCATGGCAACAGCCTGAAGGTACGTGACACCCTTGTGGGCTGGCCCATTAAGGCAGCAGCCCCCTGCCAATCCAAGGGGCAGAGCTGGCAGAGATGCCCTGCTTTCTCGCCACCCTGTCGGCTGCGACCCTTTGCACCGGCCACCCCTCGGGCCTGCCCTCCACCCACTGCCGAGACACCCCCAGCAGAACGGGCGCTCTCGCGTGGCAGGGGCTGCTCTTTGTACCCCAGAACTAATGTGCCTGGCGGACTGATCTGCGGCTCCTCTCAGGGCAGGGCTTCTCCCTGGACTGTCTCCTTCCACTACGTCTCCAGGTCTTGCTACCCAAGTCTCGGGCCCCCTCAAACAGCTCCATGTCAGGAACTGATAAGATTTTATCTGTGGAAATGACATGACCCCAAAGACCCTGAGACTTCCCTGCCTGGCCTGGCAGCAGCCGGAGCTTGCCCTGGGAATGAGTCCCCCCATGCTCAGTGCACAGCAGGGGCTCCATGAAGGCTGCTGCGCCCTTCTCCCTCATCTGAAGGGGCTCTGACCTGAGGAATCGCCCAGCGCCCGCAGGGGAGGCGGCCCCAAGAGGAGGGGAGGAGGTAAGAGAAGAGCCGGAGAAAAGGCGCCAGGAGGGCCAAAGGCCGCCCAGAGGGAGACACCAGCCCGGGCAGCTGCTTCAGGCCCACTCCTCCTTGATAAGGAGGTGCTGTCCTCGGTGTCGGGCCTGTGCCGGCCAGTTAAGGGCACGGATTCTGGCCACCAGGATGACGCCACACTGACGCTCTCTTCTCTGGCCGCAATTACAGAGGAAGGAGAAACGGGTTCCACACCCAGGGCTTATCCAGAGTCAGCTCGGCCTTTCTGCAAACATGTAGGAGGTAAAGCAAAAATCTGTGTAGGGCTTAAAGCCCCCGACCCCAGCGACCAGGAAGAAGCAGTCACGGGGCTCCTCCGGCGCTGCTCCCCACAGCCAGCTCGCGTCGCGGGCACGGGGCAGAGAAGGCAGTGCGAGCCACCGAAAAGCTGACCCAAGGGGGGCCGCTCTCAGGAAGGCGCCCACTCCTCCCTGGGGGCTCCACAAGCCAAGGAAATCACAGGCCTGAGCCAAAGAACAGGGGCAGGAGAGGCCTCCCGGGATGGCGAGCTTGGCGGGAACAGAGGCCCTGGCCACAGGCGAGGGACACGAACGCGCACTCGGTGGAAAGGTGGCCCGAAGCCCCAGCCCAGCCTCCAGAGAGCAGCGGGCACCTTCTCTGAGAAGCAGCGGGGAGCCACCGAGCAGCCGTGTGAGCCTGGCCAAGTCTCGCCTCAGTCTGCTCGTCTGGAAAATGAGGAATAATAGCAACACAGACTCTCACGGTACTGTGAGGATCGAAGGACAGAATAGTTACACATTCATAGTTTATGTATTTTATAACTATCTTTTATATATGTATGTTGTATATTCTGCATGTTACATATAATATATATTACACACTATAATTTATCACATTTATAACTACACATTTTATATATTTTGTATAAAATATATTTATATATATTCTGTATGTTATATATCACACATGTAACATATGAATTATACTACATTACATATAACATATGAATTTATTATAATTATATATTTATTTATGCTCATCAAGTGCCTGCCTCATAGTAGGTGCTATATAAATGCCAGCTGCTGTCATTATCATTGCTATCACAATTACTACTATCAGGAAGGGAAAGACACTGGGTACAGGAAGACCAATTGAGAGGACCCCACAACAGACCAGGCGAGGGTCTGAACAAGGAGGTGCTGGACCCAAGACACGTGCACAGACACGCACACACGCGCACACACACACACACACACACACACACACACACATACACAAATATAATCCACACAAACCCTTATCTATCATTTCTACTTTCTCTCTGAGCAGACCTTTCCCTGGGGATGGTTAATGAGCAACTCAAGGACCAGTCTGGGACTTCCTTCTTCTCTTTCTCACTCTCTGGGAGCCACCCACAAAATGGACAATGAGCTCTCCAAAGAGCTGGACACTAACTGGAAGGAGAAATACAAAACTACTCTTTAAACCAGCTGACTAGCCCAAAGCCGCCAGAGCTGACTGGAAGATATTCTTAGATGTTCTCAGTTACACAGCAGGACATTTGTAGAAAATATATTAAAAATCTCTCTCATGTCCTGTTGCTCTCTGAAACCTGTGGTTTATAGTTCTAATCGTAACTAGGAAAAAGTTCCCCTATTAGCCATGTATGTCTGAAGTTTATGCACTGGGTTAGGCTCATCAGGAAAATTCATCTCAGACACAGCCAAGCAGACTGGATTTCAAACCAGAAGACCAAGTTCTGCATCCAGTTCTGTTCCTTCTGGGTGACTGTGGGCCAGTCCCTTCATGCTTCTAGATCGCAGGATTTATTTCATCCATAAATAAGGGGTGGAACTACAATTCATCCAAAAGGTCCCTTCCCGATTCTGCGACATCATGATGCTTATATAACCACAAGTCAGGATTAAAGGGTACATGGTCTAAAAGACTATTTTTTTTTTTGAACAAGAACTAGTCTTTCACAAAAATGCCTACTTAAGGGGGAAAATCAGCTATTTTTGTTCTAAATTGTTTGCTTAGATTAAGTAAACCAGTTTTTCCACATGCATATCAAAACAAATCTGTGAAACATGTTTCAAATAAAAAAAATGGACAGATGTTCTTAAATATGTTTTAAGAGATTAAATACAGTTAAGCTCTTTGTTTATTCTAACATGAAATCTTACAATTAGATGGTTAGTTTTTTCTTAATAACAGCTTTTCTGATCTTCCTGGGAAATTAAATATAGCTCTCTCTTCTACTCTAATTAGGAGTTAGGCCTCCACTCCATCTTGGGAAAAACTGTTAAATAACTTCATAAAGGACCCTAAAGCCCATAGAGAAAAAAACCAAAGATGGCCCCGGTCCCAGTGATGATGAAGTGCTTCCTGGAGGCCCGGGCTCTGCCTGGCACTTTCAAGTTTAGAACAGGAAGAAAACCACATTGATGCCATAAGCCAAGCGGGGGAAGGCTGGCTGAAGGGGGAACCCAAAATACCATTCTACAGCAAAATTAACTATTTTCTAGACAACGTAAGAACTACCAGCTCAATCATATTCAAAGAGCCTATAATTTGTGGAACAATGACTGTGCTTGTACCGGGCAGGGGGACATGACTGACAATGAATTACAGTGTGAAAGGTCAACACATTCCCTCCTCTTCAGTGTTTGTTTACTTCGATTGGCAAAAAGTTCAGGTTATTTTAAATTATCATTACAACAATATCAAAGAAAGAAGCCAACATGAACTGACTCCATAATCCTTCAGTCTAAAATAGTTTAGCAAATACCACAAAAGCCTGCATTTGTTTTCCAGGTATTCCCAATTACACTCAAGAGACATTCAAGGTGTCCCTGTGTAAATACCACCCCCTCCCCACACACTGGGAGGTTTCAGAATTTTTATGAATTTTTAAGATGCATTTTTAGGAAAACCAGAAATTGGTTATTTGTCCTATTATAATCCTATAAGAGCTGTTTGTGACACTGCTGAAATTTTTCCCTAAAAAAATGCATCCTGGAGATCCTAGGAGCTGGGTGCAAAAAATGACCAGGCTGGAAGGAGAGGAGGATGCAGGGGCTGGACCTCTGGGACGGCTGGAGCCCTGGCCAGGTGGGCCCGTACATACCCCAATGAGGCTCCACCAGGTGGGAAGAAGCTTCCTGCCAGAGCGACGTCCAGTACAAGTCACAGACAAAAGAGCAGAGGCTGATGGGAAGCGGGTGCCCGAGTCTGGCATTTCTCTTGTGCAGACCAGCTGGGCACAGGCTTCCTGAGCAGCCAGAAGAGGAGCCGGAGGGCAGCCACGCACTTGGCTCTGGCTCAGTCTCACCACAGCCAGAGCTTGGTGCTTAATAAAGGTTGGCCATGTGGGGAAGGGCCTTCCCACCACTCAAAAATTGCAGAAATGACCTCATTCAAAGGAGTTAAGAATAACAGGATTCTTTAAAATGGAATTCCACTTTAGAATTACTAAAGTTAAGATTGTTAGATGAGAAAAGTCGCATGAAGAGTCCCTCTGTTAATTGCTGCAAGGTGAACAAGGTAACTCATTAACTCTGGGCCCCTTGGCTCTTCTGTTCCTGCCTCCCCCGCCCAGCAGGTCCCCTTCCCCAACACCTCTGGATGGAATCTCCTCCTCCATGAACTTTCTGCAGCCACTTAAGCCTTCCTCTCTGTCTCTGTCAATCTCCCCTTCCCCCCCTCTCCCCTCCCCCCCCAGTCTACCTGCCTCTCCCTCCACTCCCTCTCTGCATTCTACCTGTGACTCCTTCCCAGATTTTTCTTTTGGGCTAATCCACATCTTAGACCCTTGGCTTTAAACTCCAAGGGCAGGGACAGTATTTCCATTATCTCTGTATCTCTCTCAGGTACCCACCACATAACTGGTATACAAATGCTTACTGAGTGAATACTCTTTAAAATGAGATTTTACTCTGTATGTTTAAGCATTTTCTTATGCACCTCGCTTTGAGTGGAATGACAGGATTTTATAAAATCCTGCCAGAGTGGTTTCTTCCACGCTCCCTAGGATGTGAGACTGCATCTAGCGGGCAGTCCCTCCACCAATACACATCTACAGACCCCAAGCCCCCTGCAGAAGTCACTCTGTGGTTTCTGAGATTTGCTGAGGCCATACACCCTGTGACCAGTCTGGAGAGGAACATCCTGAACCTCGGCTGGGCTGGGCTTCAACGGGACCTCACCCAAAGCTCTTCCAGCTTGGTCAATCCTGACAGCAAGTCTGGAGAAGCTGAAGGTCACCACAATGAGCTCCCTGCCAGAAGAGGACTTGACTGCCCCCCCAAATCAAACTTGTTTTTTTTTTTTTATTAAAGCTTTTTATTTGTATAACATATGTATGGGTAGTTCCCCAGCATTGATCTTTACAAAGCTTTCCAATACAAATTTTACCCCCAGTCCCCTCCCCTCCCCTCCCCTCCCCTAAATGGCAGGAAGTCCACTACATGTTAATATTGTTGAATTACTTGACAAGTTATGCAAGAAAAATCCTATCTACAAGAAAAAAAGAAAATCAGAGAAAGGCAACACAATGCAAGCAAATATCAATAGAGATCATGAAGATGTTATGTTGGGGTCCATTTCATTTCCCTCTCTCTGGGTGTATATGGTTTTCTTCAGTGAACAATTGGAACTGGTTTGAGACAATTCTTTGTTGCAGAGAGCCATGTCCATCAGAATTGATCATCATGTAATACTGTTGTTGCTGTGTATGATGATCTCCTGATTCTGCTTGTTTCACTCAGCATCAGTTCATGCAAGTCCCTCCAGGCCTCTCTGAAATCGTCCTGTTGGTCATTTCTTACAGAACAATAATATTCCATAACATTCATATACCATAATTTATTCAGCCACTCTCCAATTGATGGGCATCCCTTCAGTTTCCAGTTTCTAGCCACTACTACAAAAAGGGCTGCCACAAACATTCTTGCACATGTGGGTCCCTTTCCCTCTTCTAAGATCTCTTTGGGATATAGGCCCAGTACAAACACTGCTGGGTCAAAGGGTATGCACAGTTTGATAACTTTTTGAGCATAGCTCCAAACTGCTCTCCAGAATGGTTGGATCTGTTCACAGCTCCACCAACAATGTATTAGTGTCCCAGTTTTCCCACATCCCCTCCAACATTCATCGTTATCTTTTCCTGTCATTTTAGCCAATCTGACAGGTGTGTAGTGGTACCTCAGAGTTGTCTTAATTTGCATTTCTCAGATCAATAGTGATTTGGAGCAACTTTTCACATGACTACAGATGGTTTTAATTCCATCATCTGAAAATTGTTCATATCCCTTGACCACTTATCTATTGAAGAGTGGCTTGAATTCTTATATATATGAGACAATTCTCTATATATTTTAGAAATGAGGCCTTTATCAGAACCATTAAATGCAAAGATGATTTCCCAATTTGATGCTTCCCTCCTAATCTTGTTTGCATTAGTTTTATTTGTACAGAAACTTTTTAACTTAATATAATCAAAATTATCTATCTGGTGTTCAATTAGGAGTTCCAGATCTTCT
>JAJPUD010025062.1:0-18010 GCA_023553655.1 Myrmecobius fasciatus | reverse complement strand
AGCTGCTTCCTGACTTCACTCCACCTTTGCTCCACCACTGTCCCTCAAACTTTTTTAATTACAAAATCATTTTGATGATCAACACTTTATGATAAATTTTGAGATCTGGTACTGATATGTCACCTTCTTTCAACTTTTATCATAGAATTCCTTTTTATTCTAGAACTTTTGTTCTTCTACATGAATGTTTTTTTTTGTTGTTGTTGTTGTTATTGTTGTTGCTCTCTAAAATAATTTTTAGTAGTTTTTTAATGTTTCTGGATAAATTAACTTAGGCAGAATTGTTATATTCTTTTAGCCTATCCATGAGCAATTAATATTTTTCCAATTGTTTTAATCTGTATTTATTTGTGAAAGAATTATTTTTAATAATAACATTCATATAATCTCGGGGTTTTTTCTCTTCTGTTCAGCTGGGTACTTTATATTTGAAATATATATCTATATTTCATTTAGAATGATAAATTTATTGGCATTTGATTGGGTAAAGGAGCTCCTAATAATTGTTTTAATTCTATCTTCATTGATGGTGTATAAGAGCTTTTATTTTTCTTCTATTTTTGCAACAGGGGACATTTTTTAAAATTTTATTCAAGCTTTTTATTTACAAAACTTATCATAGGAAATTTTTCAATATTGATCCTTGCAAAATCTTCTGTTCCAAATTTCCCTCCCTTCCCTAGATGACAGTTAATCCAATATATTAAATATGTTATAATATATGTTAAATCCAATACATGTGTATGTATATACATATATATACATATATATATATATATATATATATATATATATATATACAGAAATATGGAAATTAAAAAGAGAAGAAAAAAAAAAAAACCTGAGAAAGAAAACAAAATGCAACCAAACAACAAAAAGAGAGAAAACACTATATTGTGATCCACATTCAGTTCCCACAATCCCTTTCTGGGTATAGATGGCTTTCTTCATCACTGATTAATTGGAACTGGTTTGAATCATCTCATTATTGAAAAGCATCATATCCATCAGGATTAATCATAATATAGTCTTGTTGCTATGTATAATGATCTCCTGGTTCTGCTCATTTCACTTAGCATTACTTCATGTAAGTCTCTCCAGGCTGTTGGTCATTTCTAACAGAACAATAATATTCCATAACATTCATGTATCATAATTTATTCAGCCAATCTCCAATAGGACATCCATTCAGTTTCCAGTTTCTTGCCACTACAAAAAGAGCTGCCACAAACATTTTTGCACAAGTGGTTCCTTCCCCTTTTTTAAGATATCTTTGGGATATAAGCCAAGTAGAAACATTGATGGTTCAAAGGGTATAAATAGTTTGATAACTTTTTGAGCATAGTTCCAAATTGCTCTCCAGAATGGTTGGTTACATTCACAACAATGTATCAGTGTCGCAATTTACCCACATCCCCTCCAAAATTTGTCATTATCTTTTCCTGTCATTTTAACCAATCTGAGAGGTGTGTAGTGGTATCTCAAAGTAGTCCTAATTTGCATTTTTCTGAACAATAGTGATTTGGAGCACCTTCTCATATGACTAGAAATAGTTTTAATTCTTCATCTGAAAATTGTCTGTTCATATGTTTTGACCATTAATCAACTGGAGAATGGCTTGATTTCTTATAAATTTCAGTCAATTCTCTATATATTTTAGAAATGAGGCCTTTATCAGATCCCTTAAATGGAAAAATGTTTTCCCAGTTTATTGCTTCAACAGTGTACATTTTCAGTAATACCATAACTTCATCCAGCATTACACAGAGCAGAAACAATAAAGTATCTTGTTATAATATATGATTACAATAGACATTTAATTCAAGCTTCTTTTTAAAAACTTTTCTTGTTTATTTCAAAAGAGAAACAAATTTGCTCTACCCAACCATCACATGAACCTGAAAAAATGACAACAAATTTTTAAAGTCATCTAAAATACTCATTTAATCACAAATTAGTTCCCACTAATTGAAGAAGCTATATATTGTTTTGCTTTCTAACAATATTTGAGAATGGAATAATGCAAAATAGTGGCTCTTCTTTGATCAGCTTATTTCCGTATTATTGATTTCACTTACCTTCACATCCAGTAAATTTTATAAAACTAATATTGGGAGTAGGATTCACTAAGCCTCACTATATCACTCAAGGGATCCATGGGATTCAAATTACTTAAAAATACAATCTGTTAAAAATAAAAAACAAAAAAAATACAAGTATTGCTAGACATTATTCAGTTTGGAGAGAGCTCAACATTCTGAAACAAGGTTGTAGAATGTGTTTATTATGATAAAATTTAATTATTATGATAAAAGTGTGTCATGTTTTGAGAAATGAAAAAAGATTATGTAATGAAGTACAATAACTACTTATTTATTAAGAAGTAAAGGGAAAAATCAATAAAATTCGAAACTCTTCATTAATATTTTCTATTTCTGTCAATTGAATTACCTATGTGATACTTCAATATGAAAGTATGCTATTCTACTTTAAAATATACTGTAATTCTCAAAACTTTTTGGTAGTTTCCCTTTATTGATAAAACTGAATCAAAATGCTTTTTGCAACTTCAAAACTTACCAACTTAGTTTCTACTATTGATTTTGTAAATGAAATTACATTATTTTGTAATTGCTCCCAGATTGTGTTCAGGGTACATAATCAATATTCCTTGAGGAAAATTAAACAATATTATATCTTTAATTTCTTTGGTGATGTTTACCATGTTGTAAACACAGCATTTGAGTAGCAAATAGTTATTAAATTTGATGAGAGGAGGTGAAGAACATGTCCATTGAGGAGAAATATTAAACATCAGCTGTGAGTTCTATGATGTGAAAATGCTTATTATGTTTACCTAAAAACACCAAATGGGCTACCTTGAAGAAATGAAAATATGTGATATCAAATTTTTTATAATACAAAACTGTACCACCAGCCCTATTCTGACCTCACAATATCCTTCCAGGTGGATGGTTTTATGACTTGACTATCTCATTTAGAGTTGAAGCTGAAAATAAATCTTTTCTCACTTGCCATCTTCTTCATTTCTTTGTTTCCCTCCTATTATTTATTAACCCAGCAACTGTATTATTTACAGTAACAGGGAAAGAGGCAGGACTGGAGATTTTATGAGCACATCTCACATTTACCAGCTTTGCTCTTCTCTTTCTGGCTGATAACAGATTTAGTCACCTAGGAAGCCAAAACTGTCAACTATTTTTTTCTTTTCTTTTTCAGGGAAGGTTAAGTCAGATTCAGTCATAACATATATTCTTCCTTTCCCTACCTATTGCTTTTTTATTAAAACTTTTATTTTCAAAACATATGTATGAATAATTGTTCAACATTGACCCATGCTAAACTTTGTGTTCCACAATTTTCCCTCTTATCTCCAGCTCCTCTCCTAGATGGCAAGTAATCCAATATATGTTAAACATATTAAAATATATGTTAAATCCAATATATGTATACATGGTTATACAATTATTATGCTGCCTAAGAAAAATCAGATCAAAAGGAAAAAAAATGAGAAAGGAAACAAAATGCAAGCAAACAACAACAAAAAGAGTGAAAAAGTTATGTTGTGATCCACATTAAATTTTCATAGCCCTCTCTCTGGATGTAGATGACTTTCTTCATCACAAGATCATTGAAACTGGCCTCAATCATCTCATTGTTGAAAAGAGCCATGAGATGAAATGAGCTAAATCCAACAGAATTTATCTTCATATAATCTTATTCTTGCCATCTACAATGATCTCCTGGTCCTGCTCACTTCACTTAGAATCATTTCGTGTAAGTCTCTCCAGGTCTCTCTGAACTAATCCTGTTGATTATTTCTTATAGAACTATAATATTTCATAACATTAATGTACCATAATGTATTCAGCCATTTTCCAACTGATGGGCATTCACTCAGTTTCCAGGGTTTTTTTTTTGACATTACAGAAAGGCTGCCACAAACATTTTTTGCACATGCAAGTCCCTTTCCTTCCTTTATGATCTCTTTTGGATATAAGTCCGGTAGAAACTCTGCTGGATCAAAGGGTATAAACATTTTGATAGCCCTTTGGGCATACTTTCAAATTGTTGTTCAGAATGGTTGGATCAATTCACAACTCCACCAACAATTTATTAGTGTCCCAATAATTGATATTCTTACAATTTGGTTCCATTTTAAGTCCACAGCATTTTCTACCAGTTTGCACTTGAGGAGTCTAATTCTTTGATTTTTTTTGGATGTTCTTCCAATTTTCCATTCAAAATGATGATGATGAGGAGGAGGAGGAGGATAATGATGATGAAGATGATGATGAAGATAATTATGATGTTTAGAAAAAAGGGCAAGACAGAGACATAGAGACCAAGGAACAGAGATAGAAAAAATGAAAAGAGTTTTAGGAAAAGGGAGGGAGGGAAAGTAGAAAGAGACAGACAGAGAGGCAGACAGACAAAAAAATGCCAAGAATTAAGAGGAAAATGATAAATAAATTTTGTTTTTCATGCAATTATTAAAGGTAAAAAAATTGGAACTATGACAGAGCATACTGGATAAAATGATTTTTAAAAGTCTTAAAATTTCATAAGATCCATAAACTTATTTCTTCTAAAAAAGTCTCTGCTAATGAATACCATTTCACTATAGATCCTCTGAAATTTGTATTACATATGGATTGAGATATACAGCTTATCAACATTTTTTAAATGTTTAACATGTTAGTCTGAAATAGTTTTTCAGTTGCTTCCTGAGTACATATTTCTCTCTTCAACTATCTTTATATGAATAATCTCTGCTTTCCCATCCTTGTGTGATTTTTTTTTCTTTTAGTGACTGATGGAAACCTGGCTTCCTAAGTCATTTTTGAATAACTGGAGTGATTTGAAAAGCTTTTTAACATAGGTGCATCATCTTGGTTGGCACCTTGCTTTATTAATCTGTTGTTAGGAATCTCTAGAGGCACATTGATTTAGCCTGATAAAATTATTAATCGTGAAATGATAAAAGGAGCATAGACAGCATTCAGTCTTGTCATTCTCACATATATCATGAAAGCCATGCATTTCAAAGGCATGCATGCTTTCATTTGTGATGTTTCCTGAGATCAGAGAATACCAAAATTCTCCATAAATATGCATTGAGAGCAGCTGTTTGATTTATACATTATGCAGAAACATTAAGAAAACAGACTTGTATGTAACCCTGTAATAAAAAATACACAAACAAAACACATATTCTAAAAGAAGCTTTTTGAAGTACTTTAATATACTGTGGGAAATGAAGAACAGTTGGATTCCTGAAACTTTTTATTGATTAGCTTCTCTTCCAATCAATTATTGATTAGCTTCTCTTCTTCCCCAGATTTGGAATTTTCTAATTCAATATTGATCCAACAAGACCTATTGACAGAATCTTTGTTAGAGTTCTGGAAGGAACATTAGAAGTATCATTTTCTTCATGAGAAAACTTGGACCTATAACATTTACATTAATTTGGGTTCTACAAAGGCAAAATGAGATTTACAATTTGATTCTCCAGTTTTAAATCTAGTACTCCTTCCACTTTATTGCATTGTCTCTTCACAGTTTATAGGGTAGTGAGTAGTGAAATGTCCCACATGATCTAGCTAAGTAGTATTAGAACACTGGCATTCTTAATGCAAGCCTTTTCTATTATCCCACAATTTCCCCAATATATAAAGGTTTTTATCACAAAAATGGAGAGTTCTTATATTTTGCTAAAAAGAAAATAAAGCTAGAAATAAAATATAACTTTTGTATTTCCTTCTTTTTTGGGGAGGGGGAGGTGCCTGAAGTAATTGGGGCTAAGTGATTTGCCCAAAGTCACTCAGCTAATAATTGTCAAGTATCTGAGACCAAATATGAACTTAGGTCTTCCTGACTATGACCATTGCTATATGCATCCTGCTCCCTAGCTATACCCATTTCTTTTCCTCCTTAACAAGAATTTGCAGTAAGTATGAATGGCAAATCACATGTTGGTTTACCCAAATGTTCCAGGTGATTTTTGGAAAAATAGTTAGTGAAGTAACATAGTAAAGTGCTTCCTGATTTCCAGAAAGCTGCTCCAGTTCTCTCAGTTTCTTTTGAAAGTCACTTCCTCTCAACAGTCTGCTGAAATGAAACCACTCTCCATTTCAAGACAAATTGGAAAAATTTTAAGAAAGATCAATCTCACTAGGGTGAAAAGGGTGTACAGCCCAGAGAACTCAAACTATGGGAAAACTGGTGAAAGGGTCTTCATCACAGCAAATCATCAAGTAAGATCTCAGTCTTAATATAGTAGAGGTGGAGATCAGTAGGAAATCTTCCAGTCCCAGCTCAGAAGGCAAACTGTGGGAAACAAGGCTGTTTCCTGAAGAGATCAAGAAAAACTACCCCGCTTCAAACATAATGAGTCCCTGTGCTCGAAGTCAAGGGTCAGAACTGCACAGGAAATTGGAGACAGTGTTCACTTTTACCCCAAGAGCAGAGATCAACCATAAAAATCAAAGAGGAAATGCCAAAAGGAAAGGAAAAAATGAGCAAGAAACAGAAAAGGACCTTGATTATAGAAAGCTTCTATGGTAACAAGGAAGACAAAAAAAAAAAAAAAACAAATAAGACAAGGACAAATTATTCAGAGAAAATTTCAAAGAGTAATATGAATTGGTCTCAAGCCCAAAGAGACTTCTTGGAAGTACTCATAAAAGATTGTAAAAGGCACATAAGACAAGTAGAAGAAAAATGACCAAAAAAAGAGAGGTATGTCTCAAGAGAGTGAACAGCTTCAAAAAGGAAGGAAAAGGAATTTGAAAGAAGAAAACACCTCTTTAAAAAATACAATTGACCAAATGCAAAAAAAAGTTAACAAAGGAAAACAGCACATTAACAGGTAGAATTAACCAAATAGAAAAGGAAATACCAAAGCTAACTAAAGAAAATCACAGATTAAAAACTAGAATGAAGCAAGTCAAAGCTAATGATTCCATGAGAGAGCAAAAATCATTAAAAAAAACTGTAAAAATGAAAAAAAAAATGTAAGAAAATGTGAAATACCTCACTGGAAAAAACAGCCAACCTGGAAAATAGATCCAGAAGAGACAATTTAAAAATCATTGGCTTACCTGAATGCCACAACCAAAAAAAAAAAAAAAAAAAAAAACAGTTTGGATAGCATTCACAAAGAGTTCATTAAGGAAAATGTTTCTGATTTTCAAAAAATAGAGGAGGAAATACTTATTGAAAGAATCTATTGATCAACTTTAGAAAGAGATTTCACAAGGGAAAGCCCAAGGAACATTGCTGTGAATTTCCAGAACTACACTCTCAAGGGAAAATATACAGCGAGCAACCAGATAAAACCCATTCAAAAATCAGGGATCAGCAGTCAGGATTACCCAGGTGCTGGCAGATTCTACAATAAAAGATTGGAGTGCCTGAAAACCATATTACAGAAGGCAAAATACATAGAGTCACAAACAAGAATTAAATAACCAGTGAGACTCAGCATCATCTTTCAGGGGAGGTGATTGATCTTCAGTGAAGTAAGCAACTTTCAATTATCTCCATTGAAAAAACCAGAACTAAAAGGAAAATTTAATCTACAAAGACAGGACTGAAGAGAAGCATAGAAAGGTAAGAGGAGAAAAATACGTATTATTTAAAGGTTAAACTATTAACAGCCCTAAATGGGAAAGCTATATATCTGTAACTCTTGAAAACTATATCTGTCACTGGGATAGAAATATGGGGGCATCACATGGACTGAGGTTGTAGATGTGAATTTTCTCTTGTGTGATGACAAAAATCTATTTAGGATTGGAAAAAGGTGTGTACTGGAAAAAGATGAAAGGGGAGAGAACTGAGACAATTAGTTCATATGAAGAAAAGCAAAAGACCTATTACAAATGAAGGAAACAAAGAAAGAGATGAGCACTGTTGGAAGTTTGATTTCATCAATTTTCACTCTAAGAGGGAATAATTGAATCATTTAGTTAGGAATATGAATGTATATAGCTCTATCAAGAAATAGGAAAAGAGAGAGGAAAGAAAAGGGAGAGACAGAACAAAAGGAAGGGGAGAAACTCGAGGGAAAGAGATAAAAGATGGAGGAAAAGGTGATAGAAAAGAAGGTAGTGGATGGGGTGAGTAAAAAAAAAACACTATGAAGGACAGGATAGAAAGAGTGAACAAAAGTATATACAGGGGAGAAAATAGGAAGGAAGAACGGAAGGAAGGAAGGAAGGAAGGAAGGAAGGAAGGAAGGAAGGAAGGAAGGAAGGAAGGAAAGAAAAAGAAAAGCGTTAGGAAATTAGAATGGGAATAGTAGTGTGTGGTGGTAGATGGAATATGCCTGGCTATCAGTACATTTGAAATGTTCTCTTCATTGTCCTTGGACTTACTTCCCTGACTATGTTCAAATTAAAAATGTTTGTTTCTATATAGTGCCATTATCAAGAACAATATATCATTATGCAACTTTAAAATTTAATTTAAAATTCAAAATGTAGCTCACATATGTGTTCTCTTGATATCAAATATGGCCCTTTTTTAACAAGAAAAATTCTGGATGAGTACACGAGATATTATTTTAATTATAATACATGAGATACAAACATAGGCATATATATTTTATAAGGCAATTCACTTTGCTTTAAGCTAGTTTTCAAGGAAAGATAAATTACATATAGGCATTTCATTCAAAATCTGTTAAATCAAATTGTTCCCTAGTATTTAAATTTCAATTTAATCTTGTGATTTGGAAAATATTTCTCTGAATGAAGCCATAATAACAACACATAAATGTTTTCTTTATACTAAATTATTCATGTTAATTTTAGTCCCAGCATTTTACATATCAATTTACTAGACAAGTTCTTCATTTGGTGACACAATTAGCAAAAACGTCCAATTAATCCACCACACTTTATTCTTTCATAAGATATGTATCTTATGCTACAATATTTTTCACATTTTTTACCATGTAAATTTCAAAGGGAGAAAACTTTTATGAGTGATTGGTGGATTTAATATTTTGAGACCATTGTAGAGCTTAGCACAATGCTGAACACAGAGTAAATATTCAGTGCATATATCCCATATGCTAATACTCCTATAGTACAAAAACTATGAAGAAGAATGTACACATTTATTGCAAATGATAGAGTAATGTCTATCTGCATTTGAGACTACCTAGCATATGACTATTCCCTAGTGATTTTTCAAAACCATAATTGATATGCACCTTTCATCAGCTAGGAGGCATTGTAGTATAATAATCAAAATAGCAGGCTTGAGAATTAAGAGATGTAGGTTCATGTGGCACCTTTGCCTCTAACTAGCCTTAATGACCTGAAAATTTATTTAAGCTTTCTGGGACTTTTCTTCCTCATCTGAAAAAAAAAAAAACAATAGAGGAGTTGATTCACTAATTGTTCAAGTTCCTATATTTATATACCTTTTTCTATTAAAACTATATCAATTTCTCAGATGGCATTGAGAATATAAACTCCTTGTGACAGAGACTTTTTCATTTTGGCTATTCTATTCCCATAACCTAAAACAAAGCCTCACATGAAGAAGGTACTTGCTTGATTGATTGAATAAAAACATAACACCATAAAATCAAATGTAATTATGATATCAAGCATAATTATGATAGCAACAGGTATTCACCAGTAATTTCATTAATATATTCATAAATTTTATTGATAATGTCCTTGGCCCTCTAAATGAGGAAACTAATTTTTAAAGGATATTAACACAGCATAAGCAAATTAAATTATAGTTATATAAACTAAGATTGTGACTTTTTCAGAGATACCCAATGAGCATATGACAAACTGAATCTGAACTCAGATCTTGCTGAATACAAAATTAACTTTCTATTAATTAAACCATTTTATCTTTCAAGAATATTACAAAATAACATGTAAATATACTGCATGTGTATGTAGTTATACATGTAAATACATGTACATATGCAATCATATGCATATATATATATATATTTAAAAATCTACATGACTTGGGTATTATTAGTATATGTGTTTTTAAATAATCCATGCCACAATTTTCCTTGATCTATTTGAATTTTTTTCTGTTGTAAGAAAAATTAATTCAAGAAAACTTTAAAGATAATTATGATTGCACTAATGATGACAATAATAAATGTCTTTCCCACTTCACTACAAAAACCAAAACTCTCAGAATTACTTCTCCATACTCTGTTTTCATTTCCTCAATACCTACTCACTGATGCTTTTAGTTCTGAGATCTGACTATGCTTTCAGTTCTGAGATCTGACCACTCTTCCAATGGTGAAATTTAATTTTTTTTTAGTGCTCAATAGTTTTGATCTTTTTTTTTTACTTTCTTCTTCATTTCTTTTTTTGAATATTCTGCATTGCTGTACATACAACCTGATTTTATCTTTTGGTATTATGACAAAGCTTTATCATAATTCTCCCCAGTTTTTTTTTCTTAAAACTTTTAATTTTTAAAACATATGCAGAGATAACTTTCAACATTCATCTTTCCAAAACCTTGTATGGCAATTTTTTTTCCTCTATTCCCCTCATCGTCTCCCCTATATGCAAGTAATTCTATATATGTCAAATATGTATAATTCTTCTATACATATTTCCACAATTATGCTGTAGAAGAAAAATCAGTTAAAAAAGGAAAAAAAAAAGAGAGAAACCAAAATGCAAACAAACCACAACAAAAAAGTGAAAATACTATGTTATTATCCACACTGTCCTCTCTCTGGTTGCAGTTGGCTCTCTTCATCACATTACCAGGGGAATGGCCTGAAGCACCTCTCTGTTGAAAAGAACCACATCCATCAGTTGATCATCTTATAATCTTCTCATTGCTGTGTACAATATTCTCCTGCTTCTACTCACTTTACTTAGCATCAGTTCATGTAAATCTTTCCAGGCAACTCTGAAATCATCCTTCTGACAGTTTCTTATAGAATAATAATATTCCATAACATTCATATACCATAACTTGTTCAGCCATTCTCCAACTGATGCACATCCATTCAGTTTCCAGTTTCTTGCCACTACATAAAGGGCTGCCACAAATTTTTTTGCACTTCTGGGGGTCATTTTCCCTCCTTTATGATCTCTTTGGGATACAAGCACAGTAAAAACACTACTGGATCAAAGTATATGAACAATTTGATAGATCTTTGCACATATTTCCAAATTGTTCTCCAGAAAGTTTGGATCAGTTCATAACTCCACCAACAACGTATTAGTGTCCCAGTTGTCCCACATCCCCTCCAGCATTCACATTCATCATTATCTTTTCCTGGCATCTTAGCCAATCTGAAAAGTATTAGAGGTATGTTAGAGATATCTTAATTTGCATTTCTCTGATCAATAGTCATTTAGAGCACATTTTCATATGACCGTAAATGGTTTCAATTTCTTCATCTGAAAATCACCTGTTCATATACTTTGACCATTTAATCAACTGGAGAATGGCTTGAATTCTTATAAATTTGGGTAAATTCTCTATATATTTAGAAATAAGGCCTTTATCAGAACCCTTGGATGTAAATTTTTTTCCAGTTTATTGCTTCCCTTCTCATCTTGTCTGCACTGATTTTGTTTGTACAAAAAAATTTGACTTAATATAATCAAAATTATTCAATGTATTGTAGTTCTGCTTTGACCACAAATTCATTCTGTCCCCACAGATCTGAGAGGTAGACTATTCTTCTAATTTGCTTATGGCATCACTCTATATTTCTAAATCATGAACCCATTTCAAGTTTTTCTTGTTGTATAGGGGGTAAGGTGTGGATCAATGCCTACTTTCTGCCATATTAATTTCCAGTTTTCCCAGCAATTTTTGTCATATAATGAGTTCTTATCCCAGAACCTGGGTTTTTGGGTTTTATCAAACACTAGATTACTGTAGTCATTGACTATTTTCTCTTGTGAACCTAACCTATTTCATTGATTGACTACTTTATTTCTTAACTATTACCAAATGTACTTCTTTAATTAACCATTTTCCATATTTCAAAATGTGATCAAAGATATATCTTAAAACTCTTCTAGTTCCCCTGTGTTTCTTTTATAGTTTCTTAATCCTTGAATCTCTACTTACCTACTAATTGATTTCAGTCCTATCTGGTTATTCTGTTGCCCCCTCATACTAGAAATATCCAGAATCATCTTCCTTATAAACAATGAATTTAAAATCAAGAAAACTCTAAATATCAACTTTTGTCTCAGCCTAGCTGTGTGATCGTGATCAAGGCTAGCTTTCCTAGCCTTAGTTTCATAGTATGTAAAAATGAGGATAACAGCTTCTGTCTCTCAGGGTTATTGTGAGGACCAAATCCACTGTATAAATGTAAGCTATTATTATTTGTTATTATTATTAACTCCATATGCACAATGTCTCTTGCACCTCCTCATTCAAATAGTCACCTTCCATCCTTCATAATTGTAGCTCTATTCCTGTTATGTTTGGGCACTATAGTTTTACTCTCTTCCATCACTTCATATTCACAGAACTTCTAAAATAATCTTTTTATTGCACCATTTCTGACCAATATAGCCCCTTTGATTAAAAGCCTTCAGTGACTTCCTATAGTCTAAAGAATTAATGTAAATTTTGTCGTCTATGACTTAAGTTCCTTTTCATGTTGCTTCCAATCACTCTTTTCAGTGTTATTTTATTTACTCCTCTTCCTCCTTCTTCACATTTTTCCACCTCCTACTCATCCTCTATTAGCATTTTACCAAAATAGAAAAGCACTCTCTGGTAATTTACTGTCTGTTTTCATACACTGAAATAAGCAGGAAGCAGAGTGGCTTATCTCCAACCTTCAAGATCATTATTTTCTTTCAAAGCTCAGCTTATGTTTCCCCTCTTCAATGTAGTCTTTCCCCCCAATCAAAATGTATGTATCATTCTATAAATTCCTATAGATCATTTTGTTTATATCTCTCTTTTTGTCTTCACTATTATACACTTAGTTTATACTTATCTATGTCCATTTCTTCCACATTGGAATCTCTGCTGAGTGAAGACAGGAATCCTCGTTTTGTTTTGTTTTTTCTCTATATCATAAGCACCTAGCAAAACATTTTGTTTATTTGGTGAATTGATGATAAAGGGAAGAGTTATTCTGAAGTACCAGTTCTTGCCAAAACTATTGAATCTGTTTGGATCTGGTAGTTAATTTGTTTCATAATGCTCACAAACATAAGTCTTTTACTACTATCTTCAAGAATTCCCTTACCCCCCAAACGTAAGAAATTTAGACTTGCCGCCTTTCATTTTCAGAAACTACTTTTTCTCCTTAGTATACAGTTCTACTCTATTCTGATATTCTCTCACCTACTTCCCCCCCTCCATTTCATGCCTTAATGTTACTCTATTTTAGATCCATACTCCAATAGAATCCTGTATGAACAAGTTTCACTTACAAATGGAAAATTGATTTTTCCTTTGGTTCTTTCTATTTCACTTTTGTAATTACCTATCATCCTATCATTTGCATGCTTGGACAAAGAAAACTGATGTCATTCTATATGTATAAATAGAGAAGGCATTGATAAGTAATAAAATAACATGTTGATGTTTAGAAGAATTTGGGAATATACAATATAAAATTATGAATACTGAAAAATAATTCAATCTTAAAGATAATTAGAGAAAAAGATAAATATAATATGGGTATAGAAAATGAAGAATGTTAAAATAGAAATTGGATGGAATTACTGTTTTATGATAACTGATATTTGAATTTCTGCATTTACAATTTTTGAATAGCTCTGGAAAGAGATCTAACTTGTGCTTTGAAGCAAATTAATAATAAAAATGTTAAGGAGATAAAAAATGGTTAACATCTACTGAGGTTATGAACATTCACTTTTGAAATGGTGAAGACATACCAGAAGTGGTCTATAAAGCCTTTTATTTTAAAAATGGGAAAAGTTATATATGCTTCCTTTGCTAGTTTTCCAAAGTCTCGTGATAGGATATTACTATTTTTGGACATTTTTGGACATCTCAGTTTCATAACAAAAAAAGGCAGAATAGATTTTAAGATTTTAAATTTGATATGTTTGGCTCTGAGAATAATTACCATTTTTAAATAGACCTGATCAATACCTACCTATTCATATGTGATTCCACAGATGTGGTCCTTCTCCATTAAAGAGGTAGTTCTCCACCTTCCAGATTTTTTTTTGTTTATCATATTAAACAGTACTTGTAAATTGTCTAGCACAGTGCCTGTCACATGATAATTGCTTTATAGATGCTGTTTCTTTTCTCTCCATCTTGTTTTTCCAAAAAAAATTCAGTGATGCCAATTTATAAAACAACATGACTAAGGAAGTGACACCTACATACCAATACTCTCTTGATCACTAACAAGGTAATGTTTAAAAAAAAAGAATCTGCAATTCAATTTTCAATTTCCTAAGAGGGTGGAAGTCCATTTGAACTGCAAAAAACCCTCTATTTGTTACACATCACCTCTAACTCCAACTTCAAGCTAAATGTTTCCAGTTTGCTAATTACATTGGTTATTCAAGGTTCTTTTCTGTTTGACTAATCAAAACAAGTTTAAGGCCTCTTCCATATAATGACTTTTAAATTATTCTCAAAGAGAGTTTTCACACCCTTTTGAGTTTTTTCCACTTTAGATTAATTTCTTAATTTGTTAATTCATTCAGTTAATCATCATCATTGACTAAAGCAATTATCTCATTTTGTGGGAAACTGAAAGCCAAGAAGGTCAAATCATTTTTTTCAATTTCTTAAAGATGATAAATCATCAGAAGAAAGATTTAAAGAAATTAATAAAAATAGTTTCCATGCCCAAATATATGTTTTCATAAAAAAAGTTTCATCTTAATACTTTCATAAAAATATTAATTTGCCAAGAAAACATTGGATGCCCACTTTGTAATCTAACCTATTACCTGTTTCCAACAATTCTGTGCAATCTGACAATTTGATAACCATACTATTTATACCTTTATCTATAATCAATAAAAATTTTAAAATTCAGAGAGTTTAGCACAGACCACTGGGATATTCAACTGATGATCTCTTTTCAAGTTGACATTGAATCACTATTCTTTAGATACAGGTATTAAACCATATCAGAATACATTGAATTGTATTATCAACCCATCTATATCTTGACCCTTTCGACAAGAATTTCATAATGCACCAGTTTTACTATCCTTCTAAAAAAAAGAAAGAAAGAAAAGAAGGAAATGAGGTTAGGATCAGAATCTGTAGCTCAAATTTAAAAAAAAGAAAAAGAAAAAGTGGGAGTGAGACAGACAAACAGAAAGACAGACAAAGACTGAGACAGAAGCAAACAACAAGGATCTAACCATAGAAAGCTGTTTTAGTGGAAGGGAAGACCAAGACACAAAGAAGAGGACAACAATATCAAAAAACCTAAAGCAAAACTCCCAATGAAAGATGGGAAATGGTTGCAAGCCCGGAAAGATACCACAGAACAGCTCAAAAAAAGACTTTTAAGTTAATGTAAGGTAGTTATTAGAAAGTTTGGGGAAAGAAAAGACCATGATGCATAAAAACTATGAAAAGAAATACTCAGTATCTTGGAAAACAGCTTACAAAGAATTGGCCAGGCTAGGAGCCAAGATGGCGAACTGCAGACAGCTTCCTCTGTGAGCTCCTGAGACCTTCCCTCAAACCCAGACAAATTGAGCCTCCGAACTGGTTTTGGAGTGAGGGCTCCACTGAACACTTGGACTACAACGCATTTCTATCAAATATCTACTTTGAAAGAACTTCTGAGGTCAGTTTTAGACGGGCAGGGTATCCAGCAGCTCCCAGCGCTCAGAAGCCAGGGTGCAGCTGGGGTGCAAGTCTGTGGCTGGGACAGACCAGAAGATTTTAGGCTGCCAGGAAGTCCCTGGGAGACACTTGGGCCACTTTGCTCTGCTTGCGGGCAGGTGCTTTGGCAGGTCTACCTTTGATAAAGGGTGGATTGAGAGCAGCTGAAAGTGTGGTCCTAGTGCGGATCTAACTAGATCAGCCCCAGACCAGAAGTCAACTAGGCAAATTGCCCCAGGGCAAATTGAAATCCCTGCTGCTGCTGCTGCTGCTCCTGCTGCTACTGCTGCAGAATTCCCTGCTGGTAACTGATACCTCTGCTGAAAATCATGAGCAAGAAAAAGAGAGCTCTCACCTTAGACCACTTTTACGGAGAGAAACTAGAGAAGTCCCCAGATCCTGAGATTCTGAAAACAATCCCAGATAAAGCCACAGGGGAGGACTTAAGCTGATCTCCCTTTCAGAAGGCTTACCTGGAAGATCTCATAAAGAATCTGAAAAGAGAGCTAGAAGAAGATTGGGGAAACAAATTGAGAGCAGTGCAAGAAGGAAATATTGCCCTGCAACAGAGATGTGAAAAACTGGAAAATAAGTCTGGTGAATTGGAAAAAGACAACAATTCACTGAAAAACAAAATTAGTGATTTGGGAAAAAGACAACAATTCACTGAAAAACAAAATTAGTGAACTGGAAAATGACAACAATTTACTGAAAAATAAAATTGGCAAAATGGAAAAAGAATGCAATGAACCAAAAAATTCAATTGGCCAGTTACAAAAGGAGCTAAAAAAGATAGCTGAAGGAAATAATACCTTAAAAATTAAAATTGAACAAATTGAAATGAATGACTCAATAAGACTTCAAGAATAAGTCAAACAAAAACAAAAAAAATGAAAAAATAGAAGAAAATATGAAATATCTCCTAGGAAAAACAACTGACTTGGAAAACAGATCCAGGAGAGATAATCTAAGGATTATTGGACTCCCTGAAAGTCACGATGAAAAAAAAGAACCTTGATGCTATCTTCCAGGAAATCATAAAAGAGAATTGCCCCGATGTTTTAGAATCAGAAGGCAAAGTTGGCATTGAAAGAATTCACCAATCACCTCCTGAAAAAGAACCCCAAATTAAAACCCCAAGGAATATCGTGGCCAAATTTCAGGAGTATCGTACCAAGAAAAAGATATTACAAGCTGCTAGAAAAAAAAACAGTTCAAATACCGAGAAACTGTCATTAGAATTACACAGGATCTGTCAGCTTCCGCATTGAAGGATCAAAGGGCCAGGAATCAGATATTCTGAAAGGCAAAAGAACTTGGATTACAGCCAAGAATAAGCTATCCAGCTAGAATGAGCATCATCTTCCAGGGAAGAAGATGGTCATTCAATGATACAGGAAAATTTCACCTATTTCTAATAAAAACACCAGATCTGAACAAAAAAATTTACCTCCAAACACAGAACTCTAGAGAAGCGTAAAAAGGTAAAAAGGAAAGAACTCTCCAGAACTATATCTCTACTAGGGGTATCCTTAAAGAATGGGGGTAGCTTCCGGGGGTGGAGCCATGGTGGCGGAGATCAGACAGGATTCTCTGTAACCTCCTCTAACCTCCCCTCAAACCAACAACATATGAAGCCTCTAGACTGATTCTGAAGCAAAAAAATCCACAATATCTGGAGAACAACACGATTCTAGAAGAAGATACTCTGGAAGAACCTCAAAACAGGTCTGTTTTAATGGGGCAGGGGGTGGCCTACTGAACCCAGACTGCAGTGCAGGGAGATCGGGGCAGGGAGCTGGAGCAGGGAGCTGGAACAGGAGTCAGGACAGGAGTGGGAGCATTGTGCTTTTCACACACCTGGGAGTCTTCTGCGAGCCTCTTGGAACAATTTGTCCTGATTGTGGGCAGGTGGTTTGGAGGGTCTGCCTTTTGAGGGGGATAGATTGTGAACCACTGAACCCCTGATGAGAATCTGACCTAGCTGCCATTACACAGCACCTTAAAGCAATCAATCAAACAACAGGACTGATAAGCACCAGAAATAATTCAATCAGTGGAGCTGCCCAGCCCCTGACATAACTCAATCAGCAGAACTGCCTAGTTCCTGAAATAACTCAATCAGCAGAACTGCCCCAGGGCAAATTAA
>JAJPUD010025061.1:0-18011 GCA_023553655.1 Myrmecobius fasciatus | reverse complement strand
TTTCTTTCTTTCTTTCTTTCTTTCTTTCTTTCTTTCTTTCTTTCTTTTTTGGTGGCAAGAGGGAGCAAGCTGAGTAGGTGGTCCCAAGGATACTCTCTGCCTGGGTTTCTAGGAGGGCGCAGAGCTGAAAGCCTTGATTAGGGCATTCAGAGAGATATTAGCTGGGAGCTGGAGAAGCCAGGACAGTCCCACCCTTGTCTCAGCATTCTGGCAGCTCTGTCAAGTTCAAGGAAGGGAATTGAGGAGAGCCTTCATGGGGGGAGGGAAGTTCTGCGTTCCTTGGACTCCTCAGTGGAAAGCTCCCAACAGCTGCCAGTTCTGTGTGGTGCTGTCGGTTTTCAACATCTGTGCCATTTGCTTTTCAAAATCTTCTGCAAGCACAATATTTACACAGCACCTTGCTCCAAACTGTGGCCTGAGGAGCCCACCGTAAACATGACCTCATCCATTTTCTGAACATCTCCATAGAGCAAAGGTGGGAGTGGGTGTGTAAGGATGTATTTTTCCCATTGTATAGTATGAAAACCAGCCTCATTTCCCATTACTGGACGATGCTGGAGACCACATGCACTCATTCCTACACTATCAAAGCTTCATTCATTCACCAAAACTGGGAGCTTGCAAAGAGGGGTCAATCTGTAAACATTTATGGAGCTCCCACTATGTGCCAAGTTATGGGGATTGAGGAAAGAGGCAAAGGACAGCCCCTGCCCTCTAGGAGCTTACAATCCAATGGGGAAACAAAATACCCATAAATCTATACAGAAAGCTATAGACAGGATAAATAGGAAATAATTACTAGCAGGAAGACACTAGGATTAAGGGGTTTGAGCAAGGCTTCCTGGGGAACTTGGGATTTTAGAATAATTGTTCTTCATCTTAGAGCCATAGAATGAGAAAGACCATAGAATGAAATACACCTTGGTCCAACAACCATTCAGGTAATGAGCTGGAGTCTTCTTGGAGAATCCAGTGCTCTATCTGCTATTGCGCCACCTAGCTGCCCAATGAAAACTACAATGCATGATTTAATATGAAACACACCAGTCCTAATGCTATGGGTGGTCCGGAGAGACTAAGTGTCTTTGGGCTAAGTAGGAATCAGGCAGGATTTTCTGGAAGAGGAGGGCACTTATTGGCCTTTGAAGGATAGGTGGGCCAGGTGGCACAGTGGATAGAGCACTGGGCTTGGAATGAGGAAGATTCATTTTTTGTAATTCAAATCCGGCCTCAGACGATTACTAGCTGTGTGACCTTGGGCAGTGGGGTTAGCGTACAGTCCGAGTAAAGGCTTGGGAGCTGGACATCATGGATATTGTCAGAGAATAGTCTAGTGAATTACAGTGTAGACATCTTGAGGGAATGTAATGAGTTAAATCTGGACAAGAATAATGGCCCCTAGCTTCAGAAGGCTCCAAGCCTTTCATTTGACAGAAGTGGAAGGATGCTCAGAGCAGTGCAGGCTTGTCAAAAGACAGACTCAGTTCTCCTGAGGATCACTGGGGCTTTCTTCATGTCCAGCCTTCAATGTCTCTCTAGGATCACTTTCAGGACATGTGGAAGACTTTTTATAAACACAGCTAAAGGTAAACGTTTTAAAAGGACTTTTGTCTATTACGATTATGTGTAACTGGTGGGATCCAGAAGATTGAGGGCTCATTTCAGAGGGACACGGATTCAAAGCGTCGCTTGGGCACTTAGTGCTGTATGACCATAGGCAAGTCACTTAAGTGCTCTCTACACTCCAAACCGCTTTTTAAGATCACAGAAGGGCTGATCTATATTGAAGAAAGGGTTATCCATGCTGGGAGTTCCCTACATCTTGGAAATCGGACTGGATTTTAAAAAATGGATACAGCACTACTGATTGGATCAGAGAAAGGGGAATATCTTCTAAAGATATAAGAATTATTTGTAATGAGCACTTTATAACTGAATATAAGTCCCACTGCTTACAAATTATTTGTGGACTGTGCCGTTTAAGTAGGAGAAAAGCATCCCTTTGTTTTACAGAATTGATATAGCCTTCCTTCTTCCCCACGAAGTGCAAAGGTCATTGTTAGCCCACAATCCCCAGAATCCTTCCAGTCTGGCGGCTTCCAGCTTAAGGAGAGGAAAGGATATTTTTACAATGTTTCATATTCAGACAAAGACATGTTGATACCTTGATATTTTGTAACTTAATGTTTCATTATGCAGTCAGTTTAGTCCTAACCTGAGGGGAACTTTTTGGGTAAAGTCCATCTCATCCTCACTGTTTATTTCAGAGGGACTCTATCAGAGGCAGCACCTGTGTTTGGACTTAGGGACCTGGGTTCAAGTCCTGTTTCTGACACAAAGTAGCAAGTGATAATTTATCCTAGCTGAGCCTTAAATTTCTCATCTGCAGAACGGTAATAGTAAATCTGGAAAGTGCTCTGCAAACCTTGAAATTATTCAGGGATTTACACATTTTAAATAATTAAGCCTGAAAAGAGCCCAGCATTTAAATATTCTTGGAAAACTGAGTCTCCAAGAGGAGGAACAGGTTAATTAAGTTAGAATTAATAAAAATTCATGTGCTGTGTAAGCACTTGGATTGAAAAAATTGACTTCACCAATACAAGATGGAGAATACATGGCCAGAGAGCAGTTTGTCTGAAAAAGATCTGGGGGTTTTAGTGGACTGCAAGCTCAGTGTGAATCAGTAATGTGTTTGGTTAACAAATGTAATAAGGTTCTATATTGTAGTTGTTTTTCTTATTATCAACTACAGCCCTCTCCAAGGCATTTATCTGAAAAGATTTTAGTGGAAGGTGTCTTTGCCTGAAGTCTAAACCATGAGTGGCTCTGCAGGACAGTGTTATAACCAGGATGGCCTTTTTCTCCCTAATGGGAGCCACCTATCTACAGTCAACTCAGCAGATCCCTGAATCTTGTGACTGGTCCTTCTCCTTTTTTTTTCCAGTGGAAAAAATGAAATCTTTCAAGTCTTTTCTATAAAACTCCTTTATGGTGGTGGTTGGGGACTTTTATTTTGATTATGTTCAGCCTAGTTTTGCTTGTTCTGATCCAAAAGATGTGATGATTTGCTTCCTGGAGTAACAGACCCAAGAATAGAGATGGAGACTTGTGGCATCAGAGTCAGGACTGAAAAGTATCTCAGAGACCATGTCCAACTCTCTTATCTTGCCTGAGGAAACAGGTACTATCCTTTCACTGCGGTGAAAGATGCTAGTTCTCTCTCTTCAGCTCCATACTCCAAGGACTGGAAATTTTATAAAAAAGCTTTATTTGAAGGGACTGGAAATGTTTAGCTGGAGGAGAGAAGAGATGTACTTTCTGTCTTCAAGTCAGTGAGTCAGTCAATCAATCGATCAACAAGGATTTTTAAACATTATATTCCAGATAATGTGCTGAGCACTGACTGGTCATACAAAGAAAAAAAAATCATGATCTCTGCTCTCAAGGAGCTCCCACTTTAATGGGGGAGAAGGCATGCTAATAATCAGGTACATAGAGTGGAGGGGAGGAAACCCAGCAGCTGGAGGAACCAAGGGAAGTCCTCTACAGAAGGGGGGAGTTGAGCTCACTCTTGAGGGAAGTCAGGGAAACAAAGAGGCAGAAATGAGAAAGGAAGACATGTCAGCCAGAGCGGATAGTAAATAAAAAAGTGTGGCGATGGAAGATGGAAATTAGATTTGATCTGTTTGATTCTAGAAATCAGATCTAGTAACAATGGAAAGGTGTAGAGGGCTAAGTTTTTATTCAATGCAAGGAAAATTTCACTGACACCAGAACTGTCTGCCCCAAACTGCTCAAAACAGAGAGTGAGTGCCTTATCATTGGAGGTATTCAAATGGAGAGTGGCTGATCACAGGATGTCACCTATAAAGGGCATTCCCACTCAGATTGAATCAGGTCTTATTGGTGGCTTCCATGTGTGGATTCTCTTATTCCCTTCCTGGCCAACATTATATCATTTGAGCTTCTAGGGACTGTGGAACACCTTAGCACACCCTTGTACATTTTCCATTATTGACTTTTCCCTAAAAACCAACATCAATTTCTGTGCATGTTAATAATCATCTTTTATACGTCAGGATCTTTGCAATTTCCATGTGGGTTTTCTCATGTGATCCTTGCTGGGCGCCTGGTTTTGAGCCCCAGCTCTGCTGCTTCTTTTTGTGAACCTCCATTCCATCATGGGTAAAGGGAAGGAGTTGAATTTTGTTGTTCAGTCACGTCCGACTTTTCCTGACCTCATTTGAGTTTTTCTTGGCAAAGATATTGGAGTGGTTTGCCAATTTTTTCTCAGGTTATTTTACAGATGAGGCCACTGAGGCAAATAGGGTGAAGTGACTTGCTTAGGGTCACACAGCTAGTAAGTAGGAGAGACTGGATTTGAACTCAGATCTTGCTAATTCCAGACCTGGTGCTCTGTACATCTAGTGGCCTTGGACTAGATGTCTTTTCAGGTTCCTTTCAACCTGAAGTCCTACCATCCTGTGTGTAGACCCACATGGAGATTGAGCAGTAGTAAAGTGGATCCCAAATTGCCTGAGATTTATGTTACAACTTCTTTCTATGATACGGAAGAGGGATGATGGGGGCACGTTAACCCACACCTGACAGCCACAGATTGTGCGTTGAGGGGACCCTTCTTGCTCTGGGTCTTGAAAACATCTCTCATGGCACCCCAATCAGGGGTTCCTCAAGTTGAAAATCCTTCATTCCAGTAGACTGTGAGCTGCTTGAGAGAGGGGACCATTTGGGTTTTTTTTTTTTTTTTTTGCTTCCTCAGGGCTTGCTTGTACTGCCTGACATACAGTAGGCATTTAATAAATGCTCATGATCAACTGATCCTCACAGGGTGTGCTCTGGAGGAGCTTCAACATCCTGGTTTCCCTCCTTGGAGTTTGTGGCTGCCGCTCCTGGGATTTCTTTCCAAAATGTGATCTCCACACCGGAGCCGCTCTTCTGGGTGCCTGCCCTGGGCCCAGGGCGGCTAAGGCTTGCTCTAGCTTCCTGGGTCCTCACGTTACACCAGTGATCTCATCTGGGAGCAAGCCACACTTTCCTTAGCTTGGATTTGTGATCTTCATTAAATCGAATTTTGGTAGATTTGATCGACTTCCCTGAAGCTCACTTTCCTTAACTGTGAAATATTGGGATAATTAGTTTTCCACCCCCTTCCTTAGTTTATTTGGAGGATCAATTTGACAATGTGTGTAAATGGCTTTGTAAGCCACTAAACAGTATATAAATGTTGTTGAGTCGCTTCAGTCACGTCTGACTCTTCATGATCCTATTTGAGATTTTCTGGGCAAAAATACTAGAACTGTGTGTCATTTCCTTCTCCAGCTTATTTTGCAGATGAAGAAACTGAGGCAAATAGAGTGAAGGGACTTGCCCAGGATCACACGGCTGTAAATATCTGAGTTTAGATTTGAACTCAGGAAAACGAGTCTTCCGGATGCCAGATCTGGTACTGTGGCACCCCCTAGGTGCCTCCATATAAATAGGAATTATGATTTTAAAGTGACTTGTCCAAGGTCTCCTAGATTGTAAGTGGTAGAGCTAGGATTTGAACCTAGATTCTGATTCCAATTCTGGACTCTATACATCACAGCTACCTCCAAGGGAAAGTCCCCTAACCCAGAAAGAGGCAGCCTTTGCTGCTGCTGGCACAGATGTCAGGAGAGGCCATTAGAGATGGCTCTCTTCCAAACTGTTCCCTCCCCTTTCCCTTCCCTTTCCCTCTACAATTTTTTTCCCTTGCCCTCATTTTCCCTCCTCCCCAACATTTCTTTCTGAATGCTTACTTTCCTCTCTCCTTCCATCTCTTCCCCTCTTTCCTTAAGCTTGCATTGATACCCCACCAAGTCCTGCTTTGGGTACCAGGTGATCCCACCAAGTCTTGCTTTGGATACCAAGTCCTGTTTGGGCACTAGGTGACCCTACCAACTCTTGCTTTGGGCACCAGGTGACATCCCACCGAGTCCTGCTTTGGACACCAGGTGACACCCTATCACGTCCAGTTTTGGACACTTAAGTGACCTTAGCTTTTCCAAGGTTGTGCTAGTGGACCTTAGGCTTGAATAAATCCTGCCAGGTTGAAACATTTTCAGATTTGGGGTCCAATTATACATCCATCATGTGTCTGTTGTATGATCATTGGCCCAGATAAATATGATGAGCTCATTGCTGTGTCAGCCAGAGATGGGGTGATGGGTTCTGTTGGCCACAGTGACTTTTGAAGAGCCTCTGTGACTGAGTTATAGATGGGCTGTAATTTGTACCCTTATCTACAATGAGGAATATCATCTGTGTTTTACAGAGGAGAGAGCTGAGTTCAGGGGGCCGAGAGCAGGGTTACTCAGCCGAGTGCCAGGGGTCAAGACCAGGACCCATACTGTCTGTGGGCTCAGAACCCTTCTCCTTCTGCCACAGTAGTTGTCAGCTTTGGGTGGAGGCCCCGGTGCCTGGGTAGCAGGACCAGGATGTGCGAGACTCCAGCTCAGATGAAGAGCCTGGCAGCCGGTGCAGACTCTTGGCATCCCCGCACTGTTTCCTGTCTCCTTGTCCTGAGGTGGGCAGTGAGTGCTAGGATTCTGTGCCAGCCAGTGGGCTTGGCCCTGAGCCCTAGAGGAAAGGTTCCAGGAAATTAGGGCCCACAGTAGGCACAAAGGAAACCTTGCGGCTGCCCCATGAGAGGCAAGGTCTGCTCCTTGTTTCTAGGCTGGGATGAGGATTAGGATTTTATGCAGAAGTTGTGGAGTCCCCAAGAGGGAGCAAAATTCTGAAGAGCCTCAGATCCTTTGGGCAGGCAGGGTCTAATTATTGCTGGTCTTTGGGCTGCCAACAGGACTCTGGGCTTTGAGAAAAGATCTCTTTTTAAAACATCCCTACTGGGGTTTGGGGGACAGGAATAAATGATAACAATGTCTTATTCTATAGCACTTTGCTTGCAATGATATTAATAATAACAGCCAAGATTTCTCTAGCCAGAGCTTTGATAAATGCAAAGTGCTTTGTATATTATCTCATTTGATGTTTTTTTCCAATACCATGGGTAGACTCGTGTGTGTGTGTGTGTGTGTGTGTGTGTGTGTAAACAGGGATAAGGACAGGCTCTGTTATTTGTTTGGGAAGGGAAACTCCTTCTTCCAATGCCCTTCTCTGCTTTTATAAAATTATAATTTCTTAGAGTGGAAGTGACACCAATTGGCCTGGCTCCCTATAGCCCATAGCCCTCCCTGAGGCCCAAGTAAAAGTCAAATGTCATTGGAAAATATTTAACAAATAAATAGAAACACAGTAAAACAAATTACATAATACAACAAATGAATATTTAAAAGAAACACACAAATAAACAAATAAATGTAAATGAACAATAGTGTTAATTCATGGTTTTCTAAGTCAATATGGACCTCTGGGGATCCCTCTGGGTTTAGTGGCTCCCATTTTTATTTAAGATCAATGAGGCTTGCTCAAGGTCACACAGCCCCTAATTGGCAGAGATGGGATGATAACCTTGCCCTTCCAAATCCATGTACTAGCCTCTTTCTTTGACATGCTGCTGACTCTTTCTGGAGATGAATCTCGAAGGAGGTTAGATGACTCAGTAGATAGAACACTGGGCCTGGACTTGGGGATGCTCGAGTTCAAACATGACTTCAGACATTTAGTAGCTGTGTGATTCTAAGTCACTTACTCCTGTTTGCCTCAGTTTCCCTAACTGTAAAATGGGATAATAATAGCATCGATCTCCCAAGAGAGATTATGTCTGTAAAATACTTCATAAACTTAAAAGTGTCATGTAAAAGACTGGCGAGTTACCAGTTTGTCATGAGAGCTGTCCTTTATCCCATACTAATGCTATGGTTAGTTGACACAGTCTTGGAGAACCTGGGGTCATTTCTTTGCTATCTGAATACTCCCTTAAACTGTTTGAAAGACTATCCTGTAGAAGAGGGATGAAGCTTTTCTTTATTATTTAGCTGTCTTTTAAAAATCTGACTTTTAGTTGTAGTTTTTATTTTTGCATCACCATGATTTCCAAATAGCTTTCCTCATCCCTTCCCTGCTCATTGAGTTTTCCCTTGGAACAAGAAATAAAAATGAAAGAAGCAAAGCAATTTAGCAGAAGCAATCTACTTATCAAATGCGTCTGACAGTATGTATAATGTTTCCCGCTCAGTTCCTCTGTCATCTGTGGAGCTGAGCTTGGTCATTATAATTATACAAGTTTAAGGTTTTTTGGTCTTTCCATTTACACCTTTGTTTATCTTTTTGTCCTGGTTCTGCTTTCTTTAGCTTGCATCAATTCAAAACATATGTCAAAGCTTGATTGTCCAGAGAAATTCATCAATATAGTACATCAATTTCATGATGGTGAGCTTGCCCGGGTTCTGGACAGTGGAAGATGCTCTCGAGTTTTCCCAGTCACCAATGGACTGAATGAGGCTGTGGGCTTCCGCCCATGCTTTTTAGCATGATTTTTTTCAGCCATGTTGTCAAACGCCTTCAATGAAGACAAATGTGGAATCAAAATCAGCTACTGCAGTCATGGTAAACTCTTCCACTTGAAAAGGCTATAAGCAAAATAGCCTTTTCAAGTTAAAGAGTTTACCAGACAAATAGCTTTTTTCAAGTTAAAGAGTTTACCAGCCTTTTCAAGTGGAAGAGTTAACCATGACTGCATGGTAAAGTAGAGGGATCGTTGGTACGTGACTTTTTGTTTGCAGATTATTGTGCACTCAATGCAGCCCCTGAAGCAGAGACGAACAAAGTAGGGCTCAATTCTCTGCTGCTTGTGCTAATTTTGGCTTAATAACAAGAAAACCCAAGTCTTCCATCAGCCAGCACCACACCATCCATCTGTGGAACATCAGTTACAGTAAATGATGAAGTTCTGAATGCTGTCGATAAGTTCAGTTCCTTTGGCAGTGTACTTTCCAGGGATGTCCACATTGATAATGAGATTGACACAGAACTAGCTCAGGGTTTGAGAGGCTCCGAATTAAAGTGTGGTGTTAGACTGAGTATTAAACTGAAGGTCTACAGAGCTTTTGCGTCGATCTCATTGTTGTACGCCTGCAAAACCAGTGCCATGCTAGGAAGCTAATTTCTGCCATTTGAATTGTCTTAGGAAGATTCTGAAGATCATCAGACACTGAGGTCCTTTCTCGAGCTAAATTGCCAAATATTCCAACTCTACTGCAGAGAGCACGACTCTGTTGGGCTGGCCACATTATTTGAATGCCAAGTGTACATTTGCCAAAAAAATTATTTTATGGAGAACTCAGACAGTCCAAGCTCTCCCAAGGTGGTCAGAAAAGGCCATTCTCAAGGTCTCTCTTAAGAACTTTAGAATCGATTGTATGACATGGGAAACACTGGCACAGGACTGCCCAGTATGAAGTGCCCTCATCGGAGAAGGTGCCGTGCTCTATGAGCAATGTAAAAATGAATTAGCCCAAAGGAAATGCAAGATGTGCAAAATTAGAGAAGCACCCCAAATGTTCATAGGGACTATTTTCGTCCGACCTCTGACAGGGCATTCCGAGCTCTCAGCCACAGTTGGACGCATTGTAACTCGACTCTAAAATAGTGATGTCATTTGGTCCTCTTCATGAACGAACGATAAAACCAACTACCAACATCAATTCTAGATTTTTCTAGATTTCCCTGAATTTAGTATAGACTTCATTCCTTATAGAATGGTAATAATTCATTATACTTATTTACTAAAATTTGTTTAGCTGTCCCTCGGTCAATGAGCAACCTGCCTTGTTGCCAAATCTTTCCTACCACAAAAAGTCCTGCCAAGAAAATGGCATGTGGGACCTTCCTGTTTTTGATCTATTCCCCAGAGTAAGATATCTGGGTCAAAAGATAGAGATATTTTAGTTACCCTTTAAGGACTCAGAAGTTTGAATTTCATTTGGTAGATAATAGGGATTTCTTGGAGGTTGTTCACTGGGAAAAAAGATCAAGGAGCTTTTATTGCCCCAAATACCAGTATTCTGTATTATAAGTTGTTTCCCCGACCCTTGGTCCTTAGTTTCCTTATCTGAAAAAAGGGAATAGCAATACTTTTACCTCAAAGGGATCATTGTTTTAGAGCTGAAAGGACTCAGATGCTATCTTTTTCAAATGAGGAAGTGAGAGGTGAAATGACTTGACCACAGTCACCCAGCTAGTAAGTGATAGGGCAGGATCTGAGCTGCTATGGTTCTGTGTTGGCTTTAGAAAAAGAGGTGAGTTCTTGGCTGTTTTCCTCCATTCCCATCTAGCCCCCCAAGGTCACAGGTCATTTGAGCCCAGTGTAAGGGGTCGGGGTTTCTTTTTGGGCTTGGGTTCCTGAGCTGGCAGACCTGACATGCTCTGGTGACCTCTGGCCATCTACATTAGCTTGGACTCATCCAGTCCCAGAATCCCCCAGGCTTTCATCGAAGGGAGCCAGAGGATGGCGGCTTCATGGGAGCCTGCCCACCTCCCTGCCATGAACAGCTCCTACCAGGTCCTCTGCATTTCCTTTGAGTCTTTTCCAAGTGAGGGCTTAGCAACAGAGACTTGAAGGGGAAATCCAAGAACTTACAACATCTGGCACAACAATGAGGGACTTGTCTTTGCTCCCCTCACCTGTCATCACCTCTCTCCCCCTCCTTCTCCCTGCCTCCCCCCATTAGAATGTTATTTGGGTCACAGGGAAGAGACAGTATGGGTATGTAGCAAGAGGACTAGATGTGACTCCAGGGGCCTGGGTTTGAATCCTGCCTCAGCCTCATCTCTAGGTGATCTTGGGCTATTCCCTTTTTCTCTTGGGTCCCTGCTTTCATACTCTGTAAAATCATGGCTTTTCTCCAATGTTCTTGTTTCTTCGTAGTTCAATTTGGTCAATCAAATGAGATAATAATTGTAAAACACATAGCACAGTGCTTGGCACATAGAAAGCATTATATAAATAATAGCTATCTTTTTTTTTGTTATTTAGTCATTTTTCAGTCATGTCCAACTCTTTATGAATTCTTTTGGGGTTTTCTTGGCAGAGATACTGAAATAATCAGTCATTTTCTTCTCCAGCTCATTTTTACAGAGGAGGAAACTGAGGCAAACATTGACTTGTACAGGGCCACACAGCTAGTAAGTGTCTGAGGCTAGATTTGAGGTCAGGTTTCCCTGATCCTGGCACTGTATCCACTGTACCACCTAACTGCACCAAATTCTTATTTTTATTCAAATCAATTCAACCAAAATTTGTTAAGAGGAAAACTCTTAAAGAAAAGAACGCTTAAAGAAAGTTCTGTTTCCTCACCTTTCTCTTCTTTGGTTAAACACTCTTAGTTTCTTTCCCAGCTCATTTGATGCAATTTCCTTTCCATGCCTTTCCCCACTCCTCCACCCCACTCTGCCCACTTTCCTCTTCTTGTGGACTGTCCTTCTAAAACAAGAAGCTCAAATCAAAGCCCAGTACTTGTTTGCTTTCAAGTTTCCTCACCTTTAAAAGGAAGAGGTTGAACAAGATGGCCTCTAAGATCCTTTCCACATCAGAGATCTTTTTGTTCTACATTCTAAAGCTCCATCTAACTCTGACATCCCCTGTTCTGTATCCTAAGATCCCTTCCCATTCCATCATTATACGTTCTAAGTTCTAAGGTCCCTTTAAGCTGGGAGGTTTCCATGGTGGGTGGGTGGCCTTGCTGAGGAAGTCACTTCCATCAATTTAGTCATGGAGACAGAGACAAAAGGAGACAAGGAACAGCTCTGTGGGGTCATCCCTGGATCGTGCTCTCTGCTCCCATGTTTCTAGGGCCCTCTGGAGAAGAGAACTCAGGTGTGACCCTACATTGGGCTCATTAGGGGCCCTGGGAAGCATGACACCTGTGAGTCTTGGTTTGGGACCCATATACTTTTGCTGGAAGGGGCACCATGGATAGCAGTGGAAAAGGGCCTAGATTCAGTGTCAATGAGGTAGAGTGTGAAGAAGCCAGGGGGCTCTGGAATCTTAGGAAGAGAAGCCGAGTTCAAATGGGAGAAAATCACCTCCCTTCTATGGATCTCAGTTTTCTCATCTGTACAATGGGAATTATAATATCCCCATTCAGAGACAGCTGGGTGATTTAGTGGATAGAATTTGGATTTGGAGTCAAGAAGAGCTGACTTCAGATCCAGCCTCAGGTTCTAAATAGCTGTGTGATCCCGGAGGAGACACTTAACCTTTTTTTTCCCTCGACTGTAAAATGGGGATAATAATACCCCCATTCAGAAACAGTTAGAGAGCCTACTGTATAGAGCACTGGGCCTACAATTGGAAAGACCTGAATATAAATCTAGCCTCAGTTAATAGCTGTATGACTCTAGGTAAGTCACTTAACTCTGTTTGCCTCAGTTTCCTTATCTGCAAAATGCCTACTTCAAAATAACCACTTTCAACATGTGACTTCCTCTCCGTCCTAGACCCTGAAACTCCACGAAGTTGGCTCTTTTCTGTTCCTGGAGGAGTCAGAGAGGCTGTTCCTTGCTGGGTTGGCTAAGTGCTTTGTGCCCTACTAATGAGGCAGAAGCCAGAGAGGCTGTTCTGAGGCAGAAGCCAGAGAGGCCGTTCCTTGCTGGGTTGGCTAGATTGGCCAGCCGTGTCACGATGTCTCTGGAGATTGGGGGCAGTAGTGGAAAAAAGTGGAATTTGGAATCAGGCGACTTAGCTTTGTGTCTGGCCCTGTCACTAGTTGTGGGATTTCGGTCAAGTGTCTTGACCATTTGGCTGTAAAATGAGCAGATTGGCCATGATGATCTAAAGGGTCCTTCCCTGCTCTGCGTTCTTGCAACCTTTCTGGGTGGGATGTTCTATGTTCTAAAGGCTCGTTCCCACTCTGCCTTCCAGGCTTTGCATTTCTTATTCCGCCGTCCCTCCTGCCCCTGATACTTCCAAGATCCTTTCCCTGACATGCTCCAATTTTGAAAGTTGATACCTGATTCTTCTTTCTGCTTTGGGTGGTCCTAATGCCTGTTTGAAGTCTTTCGGGAAAGAGATTTCTTTTATTTTCTATATTTCTCCTGCTGACGTAATGCATGGAAAGAAGGACTTGATATCAGGAAAACTTGAGTTTGAATCCTGGCCCAGACACTTACTAGCTGTGTGACTCTGAGCAAGTCTCTTAACCCTTGGCTGCCTCAGTTTCCTTGTCTAGGTTCCTCAGAATCATATGTCTAAATGCATAAAATTAAAAAATTGGATTGTAGGGGCAGCAAGGTGGCGCAGTGGATAGAGCACCAGCCCTGAAGGCTGATCAGGAGATCCTGAGTTCAAAACTGATCTCAGTCACTTAACACTTCCTAGCTGTGTGACCCTGGGCAAGTCACTTAACCTCAATTGCCTCAGCAAAAAGCAAAAAAAAAAAAAAAGGATTGTAAAGAAAAGCAATTATGTTGAAATGCAATTATCAAAATATTTAAAAGAAAGAAGTTCCTGGACTCTTGGATCAGAACCCCTGGATGAGATGTTGGTACGGTTCCTTCCAAATCTCTTGATTCTGGATAAAGAAGGGGTTCCTGCTCTGACCTGTCTTTATTATTTAGACTCATTTATTTAAGGATACTTGTTGTAATGAACAAGAGCTTGAGCTGCTATCTTGACCTCAGTTCTGCTGGGATAAATGTTCTGGGGAAGCCCGAAACAGCAACCCCATGAGCTGCCTGGTCCCTGCTGGCCTTTCACAATCTTCTTCAGCTCCTTGCTTTCATGGCATCTATCCTCAGAATGTGAGCTCCTTGGGAGGAAGGATTGTTTTATTTCTAATTTTAGTGCATAGTGTACACAAGTGACAAGGTCACTTGGTGCCTGATGGGTAGAGCACTGGTTTTGACTTCAGGGAGATTTGGGTTCAAATTCTGCTTTAGACACTTTTTAATTATGTGACTCAGGTCAAGTCATTTGCTTTCTGTAAAATGGGGATAAGAATAGCATCTATCTCTTTGGGTTCTTGTGAGGATCAAATGAGATGATATTTATAAAGTGCTTTGCAAACCCTAAAATACTACATAAATGTGAGTTCTTCTTTTCTTTTTTTTTCCCCTGGTGAGTAACCCAGTAATTGACTGTAATTTCCTGGAGTACAATGCTTGCCTTGTCTAGGTTTTAGGAGTGAGGATGAGGCAGAGTTTATTATGCCACATGTTACACAGAGGGGGGAGTGTGATACAAAGGCACAATTACAGTCACCAACCACTTGGTATTTGGCCAGACTGACCAGTATTTATTTTGTCACAGACAGTGATTGTTTCTTCTCAAAATGTTAGGTTATGTCTGTTTTTTACAGATTTGATTTGGGTGCCCTGAGTCAGAGTAGGAAACTAATTTGGAGCTCATGAGATCATTGGATGTGAGGACTCATAAGGATAGGTTTATATGTGAGTGTGTATGTATATATGTATATATATACATACGTATATATGTATACACATATATATGCGATTTATTCATATAGATGTATATACAGATATGTACAAACACATATAGATATAACTATCATCTATATCTATTCATTCATCCATCCATCGGCCTGTCTTTCTATCAGCAATATCCATCCATCTATTTGTCCATCTATCTATCTCTCTATCTATCCATCATCCTTTCTTCCATGTATATCTATATCTATCCATTCATCCATTTATTCATCTATCCTTCTCTCTCTCTATCCTTCCATCTATCTCTCTATACTTCCATCCATTCATCTATCATCCATCTACCTGTCTATCTATTTATCTATAACCTATCCTCTTCCATCTATCATTTATTCATCTATCCCTCTCTCTCTCTCACTGTTTTTCTCTTTCTCTCTCTCTAAACACTCACTGTTATTATTGTTTTATGTATTTTGGGGAAATGATAATATAAAGTATGAAGGTCTTTTTTTTAGACAAATATGCTCCCATCTTAGTGCCTCTTTTGACATAGATGTAACCACGGACTCTCAAAAACCCTGCCAACAGAATCCAAGATCTGGAACAGTTCCATTTAGTAAGGGCCTAGGGCTATGTGCAACAAATCAATCTATATACATGCATTTATTAAACACTACTATATGCCAAGCATTGTAATAAATACTGGGGTTACGTAGAAGTAATAACAATCCTTTCTCAAATAGCTCATATCTTATAAAAGGATAGATGAAGAAGTGGATCCAGTGCTGGGGTTGGAGTCCTGGGTTCAATCCTGACCTATTGTTATATTATAAATTAATTATATAATATAGTAATATTCTATAATAATATTAATACCATTGTATTATTATATTAGCTGTGTGACATCGGGCTGGTAACAACCTCTTAGTTTGTAAACTGAGTAGTAAACTCAGTAGTTTGCGGAGGGGGTTATAGTTCATAACCTCCAAGTTTGAAACCAATGTTCCCGTGTGCAGTGGGCCATTACTAGACTGCTGGCCACCAGGTGATCATTTAAAAATAATTTTTAAAATTAGCCACAACAACATGTGAAGTCCATTGCCAAGCCCTTGTGTTAGTGAAGGGGGGGCACCTACTCACATAGAATACCGACCACTTGAAGTATTTCAGTCAGCCAATATTTAGTTCCTCAGTCAAAAAAGCATTGATTAAATACCTACTATGTTCTAGTCAATGAGCTAAGTGCTGGAAATACAAGAAAAGTCAAAAGATAATTCCTGCTCTCAAAGAGTCCACAGTCTAATGGGGAGATGACATGTGAATGAATGTGTATGATATATGGGATAAATTGAATAGAATCACCAGAGGGAGATTACTGGTGGGATATAGACTGAGCTTCCTGGTGAAGGGGGGATTGTAGGTTGGAAGACGTCAAGGAGACTCAGAGGCAGTGGTGAGGAGGGTGACTTTCCAGGAATAGGGGATGAGGCTCCTCTTTAAAACTGAGTCCTTTGGAAGCCTTCAGCTGATACCAAGATCTTATCACCTGTTCTCACTGCTCTGGGGCTTTCCACCCTCAGAGCTTCGGATCTATCTCGTTTTTATCATTTCTCCTGGTCTTTAGTCTTATCCAGCTCAGTCTCCAACCTTCCTCATCAAACTCAGTGCTAAACAATTTCTATTTTCCAAATATATTCCCATTTTCATCATTCTTCAAGGGATTATACTGCTTTATAAAGAGAATGCAGCCAGTACCACCATCTTTCCCCCACTCAGGCTCAGGTTAAGTGAATTACCTAAAGTCTCACTAGTAAATGACAGTCAGGTTTGATCCCCAGACTCTAGCCTGAGATCCAAGGTGCTCCATACTCCCACTCTGGTCCTTCATGTCTTTATATTATTATTATTATTATTATTATTATTATTATTATTATTATTATTATTTTTGACTGGACCTGTGATTGCCTAGTGCAGGGAACTCTGGGTAAGAAAACTAACTCCTTTATCAATGCAGCTTATCTGGTACAGTCTTCCATAGTATCCTGCAGGGGAGAGAAGTTGCTTAATAGCCTGTATGTGTGAGAGAGAGGTCTTCAATTTCCCTTTTCCTAGTTCCTACTTGATGAGCTTATTATTACACGGAACAAATGAGATAGTGAGTAAAGTGCTTTCCTCAAAGGACTAGTTGCATGTTAGCTATTCTAAATCTTCTTAATTCCAAGATCATCTCTCCATTTTCTGTTGCTAGAGGTATTAAACTTTCTGTCTGCCTCACAGTACAGTCCGCCAGCTCAGTGAGGGAGTCCTCAACCAGATGAAAATGTCACGGGGGGAAATGTTTAACAAAATAAACCAGAATACGGTACAATGTATTTAATGTTAATCTGTGGTTTTCTAAGTCAAGGGAGGCCATATTGCCTCCTCATCCCATCCCATCCCATCCCAACCCATCCCATCCCATCCCATCCCTTCCCATCCCTTCCCATCCCATCCCTTCCCAGTGCCAGTCATGTAGAACCATATAGTGGGTATCTCAAGAAGTATTAGTGCCATTTGTAAAAAGTTTTTTTTTCCTTCTAAAGCTTGGGACCACACTAAGCCTTTGGGATACCCTATAAGTAACTGATAGTTACTACCTTTTCTAAGGACTGTTAGTCCACTTACTGAGACTGGTAAAGTCATGAATATTGTATGCTTACTCTTTTGTTTCCAAGGTTATTTCTTTAAAATCATATGCTTTTAAAAGACTCAAAAGAACCCTTTAACTGTTTTACTTTGTAAATGCTCCCCTTTTAGGGCCTGGTTTGAGATGTCCTATTTCTAATCACAATACTGTGCAATAATGTACCATGGTTTTGTATGTATCTGTTACATATAACATATATATGATATGTATACAGCATGTATATATGTCATGCTATATATTTATATGTTATTTTTTTTTCTTCTCTCATTGATCCATACCCATGGTCTTTAGGCCGGCCTAATCCGTACAGACAGCAGCGAATACTTCATCGAGCCTCTGGAGAGAGGTCAGCAGGCAAAGGAGGAGACTGGACGGGCACATATCGTCTACAGCCGAGCAGCTATCAGACTGGAGAAAGCAGAACCTCAGGGAGACCTCCACAATGAAGGTAGGACCTCAGGGAGAGGGAGGTGAGGGAGGAGATAGTCTGCAGGGAGAGCAGCAATAACAGCTAATTGTCCTAGAGGTTCTGGGATTTACAGAATGGTTTATAGTGTCAGCCGACCTGATATTTATGAGAGCCCGTGAGGGAGGGGATGCCGCCATTATTATTCTCACTTGATAGAAAAGCAAACTGAGAGTGATGTGCTCAATGCCCTGCAGCTTATTAGCAACAGACCTGGGTCTGAATCTCTCATTCTGCCCACTCAATGGCAGGCTCTTGTACCCTAGTCTAAATCACACTCCCTAGGGAGCAAATCTCAGGCAATGGACCTCTTCTCTCTGGTCCTTAGGTTTTTCATCTCAAAAATGGGAATAATTGGTCATACTAAAGTCATCTTTTTAAAGATGATATTTCTGTCTGTGGTTCACTATATTCCCTTTTTTCCCTTCTCTTCTCTTCTCTTCTCTTCTCTTCTCTTCTCTTCTCTTCTCT
>JAJPUD010025059.1:0-18011 GCA_023553655.1 Myrmecobius fasciatus | reverse complement strand
TGGATTTTATCAAATGCTTTTTCTGCATCTATTGAGATTATCATATGTTTTTTGTTAATTTGGTTATTAATATAGTCAATTATGTTAATAGTTTTCCTAATATTGAACCATCCCTGCATTCCTGGTATAAATCCTACTTGGTCAGGCTGTATTATTCTGGGAATGATTTTCTTTAATCTCTTTGCTAATATTTTATTTAAGATTTTTGCATCAATATTAATTAAGGAGATTGGTCTATAAATTTCTTTCTCTGTTTTTGTTTTACTTGGTTTATGTATCAGTACCATGTCTGTATCATAAAAGGAGTTTGGTAGGAGTCCTTCATTCCCTATTTTTTCGAATAGTTTATATAATATTGGAGTTAACTGTTCTTTAAATGTTTGGTAGAATTCACATGTAAATCCATCTCGTCCTGGGGATTTTTTCTTAGGGAGTTGATTAATGACTTGTTCTATTTCTTTTTCTGAAATGGGACTATTTAAGTAATTTATTTCCTCTTCTGTTAATCTGGGCAATCTATATTTTTGTAGATATTCCTCCATTTCACTTAGGTTATCAAATTTATTGGCATATAGTTGGGCAAAGTAACTCCTGATTATTGCTCTAATTTCCTCTTCCTTGGTGGAAAGTTCTCCCTTTTCATTTTTGAGACTAACAATTTGATTTTCCTCATTCCTTTTTCTAATTAAATTAACTAGAGGTTTATCTATTTTGTTGGTTTTTTCATAAAACCAACTTTTAGATTTATTTATTAATTCAATAGTTTTTTTACTTTCAATTTTACTAACCTCTCCTTTTATTTTTAGGATTTCAAGTTTGGTATTTGATTGGGGGTTTTTAATTTGTTCTTTCTCTAGCTTTTTTAGTTGCAAGCCCAATTCATTGGTTTTCTCTGTCTCAATTTTATGCAAATAAGCATCTAGAGATATAAAATTTCCCCTTACTATCGCTTTGGCTGTATCCCACAAATTTTGGTATGTTGTCTCATTATTGTCATTCTCTTGGATGAAATTAGTAATTGTGTCTGTAATTTGCTGTTTCACCCATTCATTCTTTAGGGTAAAGTTATTTAGTTTCCAATTGGTTTTTGGTCTATTTTCTCCTGGCATTATATTGCATGTGATTTTTATTCCATCATGATCTGAAAAAAATACATTTATTATTTCTGCCTTCCTGCATTTGATTTTGAGGTTTTTGTGTCCTAACACATGGTCAATTTTTGTATAAGTTCCATGGACTGCTGAGAAAAAAGTAAACTCCTTTCTGTCTCCATTTAATTTCCTCCAAAGATCTATCATACCTAACTTTTCTAACATTTTGTTTACCTCCTTAACTTTTCTTATTTATTTTGTGGTTTGATTTATCAAGTTCTGAGAGAGGGAGGTTGAGATCCCCCACTATTATAGTTTTGCTGTCTATTTCTTCTTACATCTCTCTGAACTTTTCCTCTAGGAATTTCCATGATATACCACTTGGTGCATATATGTTTAGTATTGACATTGCTTCATTATCTATGGTACCCTTTAGGAAGATATAATTTCCTTCTTTGTCTCTTCTAATTAAGTCTATCTTTGCTTTTAATTGGTCTGAGATCAGGATTGCTACCCCTGCTTTTTTTTGTTCACCTGAAGCATAATAGATTCTGCTCCAGCCTTTTACCTTCACCCTGTATGTATCTCTATGTTTTAGATGTGTTTCTTGTATACAACATATTGTTGGATTCTGGTTTTTAATCCAGTCTGCTATCTGCTTCTGCTTTAAGGGAGAGTTCATTCCATTCACATTCACAGTTAAAATAACTAATTCTGTATTTCCTGCCATCTTATTTACCCTAGCTTATGCTTTTCTCTTTCTTATCCCCTTTCCCTCCTCCCTACTATTTTGCTTTTGATAACCACTTCCCTCAAACAATCCTTCCCCTTTAGAGCCCCACCCACCCCTTATTTCCCCCCTTTCCTTCCTGTTTCCTTATAAGTATGTCTATTATTCCCTCTGAGCCAAATCTGATGAGATGGAGATTAACCCAATTCTCATTCCCCTCCCTTTTTTCCCTTCAATCATTATAGGTTTTCTTTGCCTCTACATGTGATGTAATTTCCCTTATTTTACCTCCTTTTCCTCTTCTTCCAGTGTTATCCCTTTTCTACCTCTAATTTCTTTTTCAGTTTATCATATCATAATAATCATAAAATCACAGTAATCACATCATAATTTTAATGTAATAATAGATTCATAAAATCAACCCTCATTCTATAAGTATCTATAACATAAATATAGTCCTCAAGAGTTTTTTTTTTCTTGTTACCTTTTTATGTTTCTCTTGTGTTTTGTGTTTGTGGATCAAGTTTTTTGTTCAGTTCTGGTCTTTTCAGTAGAAATAGGTGAAATTCTCCTATATCATTGAATGACCATCTTCTTCCCTGGAAGATAATGCTCATTCTAGCTGGGTAACTTATTCTTGGCTGTAATCCAAGTTCCTTTGCCCTTCAGAATATCTGATTCCAGGCCCTTCGATCCTTCAAAGTAGAAGCTGCTAGGTACTGTGTGATCCTAATTGTAGCTCCCCGATATTTAAATTGTTTCTTTCTGGCTTCTTGTAATATCTTTTCCTTGGTATGATAGTTGTGGAATTTAGCCACGATATTTCTGGGGGACTTAATCTTTGGGTTTCTTTCAGGAGGTGATCCGTGGATTGTTTCAAGGAGTATTTTGCCTTCTAGGCCAAAATATCACGGCAGTTTTCTTTTATGATTTCCCAGAAAATAGTGTCTAGGTTCTTTTTTTCATCATGGCTTTCAGGAAGCCCTATAATCCTTAGATTGTCTCTCCTAGATCTATTTTCCAGGTCAGTTGTTTTTCCTAGGAGATATTTCATGTTTTTCTCTATCTTTTCATTTTTTTGTTTTTGTTTGACTGATTCTTGAAGTCTTGATGAGTCAAACATTTCCAATTGTTCCATTCTAATTTTTAATATCTTACTTTCTTCAGTTACTGTTTTTAGTTTCTTTTGCAATTGACCAATTACATTTTTTTGTTCATTGCATTCTTTTTCCATTTTTTCTATTTTATTTTGCAGTGATCTCATTTCGTTTCCCCATGTTTGTTCTAACTCTCTTTTAAGATTTTTTATGCAATCTTCAAAGAAAGCCTTGTGAGATGGAGACCAGTTTATGTCTCTCTTTGGGGCTTTTTCTGGAGTTGCTTTACCTTTAGGGGCCTCAGGATTTGACGTCTGTTCTTCCCTCTCTCCATAAAAGTTGTCTATAGTGAGAGCTCTTTTTGGCTTTATATTCATTTTTTTTTTAAAGGTGTGAGGTCTGTTTAGGGCAAAGGTGGGACAGCTGCTTTAATTTGCCCTTCGGCTGTTCTGCTGATTGAGTTATTTGAGGAACTGGGCAGTTCTGCTGATTGAATTATGTCAGGTGCTGGGCAGTTCTGCTTTAGTTCACCCTGGGGCAGTTCTGCTGATTGAATTATTTCAGGTACTGGGCAGCTCTGCTGATTGAATTATTTCTGGTGCTGATCAGTCCTGTTGATTGATTGATTGCCCTAGGGTGTTGTGTAATGGCAGCTAGGTCTGATGCTCATCAGGGGTTCAGTGGTTCACAATCTACCCCCCACAAAAGGCAGACCCTCCAAACCGCCTGCCCACAATCAGGACAGATTGGCCCAAGAGGCCTGCAGAAGACTCCCAGATGTGTGAAAAGCACAACGCTCCCACTCCTGTTCCGACTCCTGTTCCAGCTCCCTGCTCCAGCTCCCTGCCCCGGTCTCCCTATGCTGCAGTCTGGGTTCAGCAGACCACCCCCCTGCCCAATTAAAACAGACCTGTTTTGAGGTTCTTCCAGAGTATCTTCTTCTAGAATCGTGTTGTCCTCCAGATATTGTGGATTTTTTTTTGTTTCAAAATCAGTCTAGAGGCTTCTTTTGTTGTTTGTTTGAGGGAAGGGTAGAGGAGGTTACAGAGACTCCTGTCTGATCTTCGCCACCATGGATCCACCCCTGGAAGGAAGTCCCATTTTACACATTCTTTATGTCAAAATATGCAATATTTTGGTTCCTGAATAATCAGGTGTGCAACACATTAATTTTTGCCATGATACAGGGAGAAATCTATTTATAAATTTATGAGAACAGATAGATTCTAGATCATATTTTCCAATGTTTGTTTTACTGACAAATAAATCAATATATCATATTGACTGATGAAATTTAATTATCTTAGTATTTTGGTGGCATTTAAATATTATAAACCACAACTTCAAATCACAGAGTGTCAGAATTGTGCTTTAGACACCATTTAATTCAACCTAAACTATGAATTCTGCATAAAGAAGTGTCTTACAAATAGTCATCAGACTTTGAAGACAGCCAGAGATAAGAAACACTACAATTCTTATTGCAGCTCATTCTGTTTTTGAAGGATTATAAGATGGAATAGTTTTTTTCCCCTAATAGTTAAAATTTACCTTTTTAAAACCTCTATCCAGTTTTTCTAGTTCTGCCTTCTGCTTTTCTAGCTCTAGCTTCATCTTAAAAAAACTAATATAACTTTATCAGTGAGTTGATCACTGACTTTATACCTTTCCTGATAGTTCTTCACTGGCTTGTCTCATGGCACAGCAAACCTCAAGCTGCTAACTCTACTATTATAATATAATTATCCCTTTTGCACTGTAATTTTTCCTATCATGGTTTCAATATTGGGCATAAGAAATGGGAATTTTTTGGTAGTTTTTCAGAAGTCATAGATGATACACAAAGGCCAGCAGATTACACCAAAACTGTTTAGAAATGCAGAAATGCATAAAATATATGTTTAGCATTATTAAAATGTTATTTTTAATGCCACAAGTATACACAATTTTTTTAAAAGTTAAAAGAAGTAAAAAGTTAAAATTTGTGAAAGAATGCTAAAGCCAGCAGATAACACATAAAGGCTAGTAAAAACTCAAGTGAAATCAAGAAAGAAAAAATAATGATTTATTGACATTCAGATTCTATCAGTTCTTTCTGTGGAAGTGGATAGCAGTTTTCATCATGAGTCCTTCAGAATTGCCCCGGATCGTGTATTGTTGAGAATAGCTAAGTCACTCACAGTTGATCAATATTGCTGCTTCTATGTACAGTGATGCCCTGGTTCTGTTCACTTCACTTTGCATCAATTCATATAAGGCTTTCTAGGTTTTTTGAAAGCATCTTGATTATCATTTCTTATAGCACAATAATATCCCATAATAATCATTAGGTATCTTCTTGATGGAACATTCACAATTCCTTTGTTTTCCAAAGGAAGATTATGAAGAGGGTAAGGGGGCTCTTAAGGTATTTTTAAAATTGAAAACAGTTGTTAAGGAAAATTTATACAAATAAACAAATAAAACAATAAAATAAAAACAAATATGTAGATATATGTGTATATATTTGTTTTTCTTTCTTGGTTTCATCTTTTCTATTTTTAATATTTAATTCTATTAATATATCATATAGCATATTCATTTCTTAAAATAACCTTTCACATTTTTTTGGCCAGAAAGCACTTGCTTGTTACCAAGAATAAAAATAACTGATTAAAAAATATACTTGAGTAAAGCAATGAATACAATTTTTATGTCCAACAACATATTAAGTACTCTTAACTTCAAATAAAAAAAAGAGGTAATTTTTTAACCTATTCTTTAGACTCTGGCTTTTAAATGTTGATTGTTTTTGTCCTTCAGTTGCATTTTATTTTGCTATTTTTCTTTATATTTACATTGTTAAAGTCAATATGTATATTTGTTTTGGTTCTGTTTGCTTGACTTTGCATCGCCTCATAATATTCCTCTCATTCTTCTTTGAATTAATATTTATTGTTGCTTACCACATTTATGTAATAGCATTCAATTATATTAATATACCTAGTTCATTTATTTTTTCTAATTGATGAGCATCTACTTTTTTCAGGTTTTTGCTACAATAAAAAGTAATATTATGAACACTTTGATGTATAATAAAACTTCCATGTGGCAGCCCAGGGGGAAAAAATTCCTTTCCTGGTTATCATTTTTTTATGTTGTCTTTTCCTATTAGAAGATAACTTTTGAGGGCAATGATAATTTAATCCTAGGAAACTGGCAAATGTTAATTTGTGATCAGGGCTTCATTTATGTTTTTGTTGATTATCTGGGCTTAAGAAAATAATAGAGTGAAATTTAATAACATAGATTAAACTTAAACTTCTCATTCACATACATACACACTCACATACATACATGTGTATATATATTCTTGAAAGTTGTTTGTTAAGCATTTACCAGCACATCCATGTGTGTATGTTCATGTGTGAGAGGTAATTGATCTAGGTCTCTTTTCATTTTTTGTATGTGTTAGATCTAAGGCTAAGGCCATGTATTAATTTTGCTCTTACTATAAAATATGGTATAAGATGTTAGTCTAAAACAAATTTTTACCAAATTCTTTTCCAGTTTTCATAGAAGTTCTTCTTAAACAGAGAATCTCTCTTAACTAATTTATGTTCTCAGGTTATTGAGCATTAGCTTATTTAATTCAAATATTTTTTATTCATCTTGATAGTTTGTTTCATTGACATGTTTTTGCAGTTTTTAAACCAATATCTTTCTGATGATTATTAGTCTATAATATAAATCAAGTACTGCAAATACTACTCTTTTCATTCTTTCATTTAACATTATTTTTCTTGAGATTCTAGAATTTTTGTTTCTCCATATCAATGTTGTTATTTAATCTAATCCATTAGTAGTTTGGTATAACAATAATTTCTATGAATAGATAATGAAAAACAAAGGCAACTGTGAACCTCTAATGCCATATGAAAAACTGTTAAAAATCACTAGTAATAAGAAAAATAAAAATAAAAACAGCTCTGATGTTTTATCTTACATCCATCCAATTGATCAAATGACAAAAAAATTGCCATAACTGACAATCCTGGAAGGGTAATGGGAAATCTATGAAGCATATGTTCAAATCCTTTTGTTGTCTTAATCACTATGATTTTGAATGATTAAAGTTTAACAATATTCTTCTTTAAATGCCACATTTAATAAAGAATATAGTATTCCAGATATGGTCTTACCATGAAAAAGCATTATAATTCATATTTTTGCTAAAACCAACTTTGACTGAATTTTCAGAGCTAATTGTTAAAATTTCAGTGTGAGTATTTATGTCTCAAAACCAAGGTTTACTTTTTTTATTTTGTTAATTACCTAGACTTAAGAAAAGGAGAGAGAATATGTAAATAATTCAGATTAATCAAAAAATTTTGTTGTGTATACTTTTTTCCCCTAAAGAGCAGATTAACACTTATCTGTATATCCCTGCTGCAACCTTACTTTTTTTTTTAAACATTATACTTCTATTAGTGACAGTCTATGATAAGAGCAATGATCAGTAAGGCACATTGGATACCTATCCAGATTCATGGTCAGAAACATCTGTATTCAACTTCCATGTGGCTTTGTGGTCTTGTGCAAGTTACATTCCTTACCTCTACTCCTACCGCCACAGAACATCAAGTATCTGGGATTATATGCTTTACAATAGTTGCTGAATGTCCTTGGCAGAAAGAATATCCTTAATGGTATCCCTATAGCAGTAAAATCACAGGTTTAGAGTGATGGGGAAAATAGGATCAGCTTTTTATTTATCTCAACAAATATGTCTAGTCATTTATAAGAATAAGAGCCATACTTCAATTAATAAATGGTCAAAAGACATGAATAGTACAGATTTTTTTCCAGTGGCTAAAATGATTCCATATTGATAATTTTTTCCTGAGTCATTCATATGACTATCAAATCTCCAAAGATCATTACATCATGACACATTTCTCCCCTAGACCAGGTATATATTACAAATGGACAATATACAAATATTCTATATATAATTAAAGGACAATTTAAGAACAATATAACCATTCATTCCTTATTATCTGTCATAACATCCTTTCCCTTAGTGAAGAATACCACTAGCTTTGGAGAAGAGCCATAAAGTTAAATACAATTGTAAAGAGAAAATCATGGCCTGAAGGGTTTTACCCCATTGGCTGCATTCCTGAATGCTCTCTTCACATCCTTATTCCTCAGGCTATAGATAAGAGGATTAAGCATAGGGTTTATCACGGCATAGAACACAGACACCAACTTTCCTTGCTCCTTGGAAGACTTGGGTGTCATGTAAGTGATAATTGCTGACCCATAAAAAAGGATGACTACAAGAAGGTGGGTGCCACAGGTAGAAAATGCCTTGAATCTCCCTGAAGTTGTCTTCATTCTAACCACAGTCACTATTATTGAACCATAAGAGATCAGGATCAGGGACACAGGTGCAAGAAGAATCAATACTCCCATGAGGAAAATGGCCATCTCTGCTTTGTGGATGTCTGCAGATGCCAAAACCAGGAGGGCAGGGGCCTCACAAAAGAAATGAGCAATCTTATTTTCTCCTTGATAGGGGAGGTGTAGTGTGAATGTAGTGTCCACCAGAGATACCACAATACCACTGGCCCAGCATGCCAAAGCCAAATGACTACATACATTCCATGTCATAATGAGAGGATAGTGCATGGGGTCACAGATGGCCAAGTACCTGTCATAGGACATCACAGATAACAGTGCACACTGGGTACACCCAAATATGAGAAAAAGAAGAAGCTGAGCTGCACAGCCAATAAAAGAAATGACCTTTTTCTTAGAAAGCATATGGACGAGGGCTTGTGGGACAATGTTTGTAGAAAAAAATAGGTCAGCAAGAGACAAGTTGCAGAGAAAAAAGTACATTGGTGTATGGAGCTGTGAGTCAATCATAACCAGAGAGATGAGAAGCAGGTTTCCAAGCACAGTAACCAAATAAACCCCCATGAATAATACAAAGAGTAATAGCTGAGTCTGAGGGTCATCAGAAAGTCCCACGAGGAAAAATTCTGTCACCCAGATTTGATTGGTCTGGTTCATGTTCTATCTTTCTGCTTCTTTAGAAAGGATGCAACAGATATTCAATGTGAGGATGTAGCCTACATAATCACAGAATCTTAGAATTAGAAGAAATCAAAGAAATTACCTGCTCCCACCTCCTACCATCATCAGCTTTCCTGGTAGCTATTTAATGGACAATTTCATTCTTAAGTTGTATGTTGTCTCATGATGAAGACATTCCATTGTTGGGTAACTCTTTTAGGAAATGGTCCAATCCAATTCTTCCATTTTTTCTTCTATTTTGTTACTATTCCATTCAATTATATGGATAAGCACACAGCATAATATTCTATTTGAGGTCTGAACAGCAAAGAGTTCAATGAAGCTATTAGCCCTTTGATCATGAATAAAATATGTTGTTAATTTGTTTGTCATGCCTGATTCTGTGACTACATATGGAGTTTTCTTGATAAAAGCAGTGGAATGAATGGTTGGTCATTTCCTTCTCCATTATGAATAAAATTATATTTACTTTAATGCTGCCTGAGATTATGTTCTTTTTTGTCAGCCACAAATGCAGTTTATATTGAATTTATAGTTAGTTTAAACTTTAAATTCTTTTTTTTTCAGATTCACTACTGTCAAACTATGCCTACCTATATGTAAATGTGTGGATAATTCCTCTCCTCAGCCCTCATTAAATTTTAGGACTTCAGATTTAGTCAGGGTGTTAGAGTTAAAATCTGCTTTTATTTATTATCTGTATGATCTTGGATCATCATATATCTTTGGATTTAATTTTTCTCATCTGCAAATGGAATAGGTTGTTCTTAAGGATTTTCTAACATAACAATACATTTAAATACATATCTTATATTCCTGTATTGCATATTTAACTAAGATTAACTGGTTTAAAGAATGCTTATACTTTTCCTGTGGTTTTTTTGTATGATAATCTTCATTATATTTTGGTACAATCTAGATGGAGGGGGGCAAATCACATACCTCACTATGTAATAGACTTATTGGTATCCTTGCCTGGTTGTTAAGGAATGGCTAAATATTTGTTGGTAGTAACAGATATTTCTTGTTTCTCTTCAATGTTTGTAACAATGGTTGGTTTCTGTAACAACACATGTGAACTACATAGACAAATACAGATAAATGTTTATTTACACTAAATCTGTATTGCCTATATAACTTTGCAACCTCTTAGTGCCAAAAATGCTATAAAATTATGGAAGTTTAGGAAAGTTTTTGATCTTCCATGATACACAGAGTTTCTTCAGTGATAATCCACTATCTAATGAAATAACAAATCACAGATTTGGCTACATATCATATATAAATATGTATATTTATATACATATCTACACATATGCAGATACATATATTTGTCTTTATATATACATTACATGTCTGTATACGTCTGTCCACTCATACATACATAGCATAGACCTGAATACATATGATTTCTGAAATAAGTGATTCCCAGTGAGTGAACTCCACCTATCTAGTTAGATCAAAAATTCCACTGCAACTTATAGTCTTAGAGCCTTTTTATGGCACTAAGATTTTGAGTGAATTATCATGTCACATGGCCAATGTATGTTAAATATAGTATTTGAACCTATTTCTTTCTGATTTCAAGGTAAGTTGTTAGGCCATTTGACAATTCTTTATCCACATATCTACATTTCTATAAATATAATCTATATATCTATACATTTAAAACAAGAGTAGATATTAGAAATCAATTTCAAGCCCTTCCATTTATCCTTAGAAAATTAAGGTCTACACATACCAAGATAAGATCTAAATGGGTTCATGATCTAGATATAAAGAGGGACTTTGTAAGCAAGTTAGAGGAACGTAATATAGTTTATCTCTCAGACCTGTGGAGATGGAATAAATTTATGTCCAAAGAAGACCTGGAACTCCTAATTGAACACCAGATGGATAATTTTGATTATATTAAATTAAAAAGTTTCTGTACAAACATAACAAATGCAGACAAGATTAGGAGGGAAGCATAAAATTGGGAAATCATCTTTACATTTAATGGTTCTGATAAAGGCCTCATTTCTAAAATATATAGAAAATAGTCTCATAAATATAAGAATTCAAGCCAGTCTTCAATAGATAAGTGGTCAAGGGATATGAACAGACAATTTTCAAATGATGAAATTAAAAAGATCTCTAGTCATATGAAAAGTTGCTCCAAATCACTATTGATCAGAGAAATGCAAATCAAGACAACCCTGAGGTATCACTACACACCTGTCAGATTGGCTAAAATGACAGGAAAAGATAACGATGAATGTTGGAGGGGATGTGGGAAAACTGGGACACTAATACATTGTTGGTGGAACTGTGAACGGATCCAACCATTCTGGAGAGCAATTTGGAGCTATGCTCAAAAAGTTATCAAACTGTGCATACCCTTTGACCCAGCAGTGTTTCTATTGGGCCTATATCCCAAAGAGATCTTAGAGGAGGGAGAGGGACCCACATGTGCAAGAAGGTTTGAGGCAGCCCTTTTTGTAGTGGCTAGAAACTGGAAACTGAAGGGATGCCCATCAATTGGAGAGTGGCTGAATAAATTATGGTATATGAATGTTATGGAATATTATTGCTCTGTAAGAAACGACCAGCAGGACAATTTCAGAGAGGCCTAGAGGGACTTGCATGAACTGATGCTGAGTGAAACGAGCAGAACCAGGAGATTATCATACACAGCAACAATAGTATTACATGATGATCAATTCTGATGGACATGGCTCTCTGCAACAAAGAATTGTCTCAATCTAGTTCCAATTGTTCACTGAAGAAAGCCATATACACCCTGAGAGAGGGATATGAAATATGGACCACAACATAACATTTTCATGATCTCTATTGACATTTGCTTGCATTGTTTTGCCTTTCTCTGATTTTCTTTTTTTCTTGTAGATAGGATTTTTCTTGAATAACTTGTCAAGCATTTCAACATTATTAACATGGAGTGGACTTCCTGCCATCTAGGGGAGGGGAGGGGACTGGGGGTAAAATTTGTAATGGAAAGCTTTGTAAAGATCAGTGCTGGGGAACTACCCATACATATGTTATACAAATAAAAAGGTTTAATAAAAAAATTAATGAAAAAAAAAGAAAATTAAGGTCTAGATATATAAAATTATCTATCTAAGGTCATAGAGGTAAAAAGCAGCAGAAGCAAGACTGAAACCATATTAACTGTAAAATATGGGAAGAAAATAGTGTTAGACATATAAAAGTCAAGGTCCTTTACAAATACTTCAATTAAAGATCTAAAAATCAACCAGAAGAAATACTTGATAAAGAAAAGCAAATATAATCAATAATACACCTCAATTAGTTTGGGACCATACAAAAAGACTGCCAGAAATATGTAGAATGGGAGAATAAGCTAAGAGGAATTCCTTAGAAGGAAACAGGTCAAGAAGCAAGTTTAACATAGGGTGAAAAAAAAAAACCTTTTCTGAGCCAGAAATAGTCATAGCCATACTCAGATTTATTATAGGAAAACTCAATACTCATCTCTAGTAGAAGACAGGTTTAAACTATTATTCCATGTGGGAAACCAAGGGCCCTATCCATGGCAAGAAATAAGACAGGATCAGTATCCAAATAACTCATTCTCAACCAAATATCTGAGCAATCAGGAACTGAACAATAGTAAGGGGAAAATCCAGATAAATCATTTTTTTACAGTTGATATGAAAGCAATCATAAAAGTCAAATAAAATTAATTGAAATAACTAATTCAGCAAAATTTCAAAATTTGAAATAAATTCACATAAATGAAAATAAGGAAAAAAAACTTCTTTTTAAGCCTGATATCATAGCATTTACTAAACATAAGTCAAGTTAGCTTGTAAAAAAAGACTTGACAATTAAACAATTGCAACATAAACATAAAATCTGTACAAGATGATGCTATATTTCTGCATACTTCTTTCTCCACTAAGAATTTAATTGGAATTTGGTGGAGTGGATACAATACCAGCATTGCAGCCAAAAAGATATGAATTTACATCTGGTCTCTGATACTCCTGTGTGACCTTAGGCTAGTCACTTAACCTCTATTTGCCTCATTTGGAGAAGGAAATTTCAGACTATGGCAATGTTTTTCCCAAGAAAAACTGACTGAGTCACAGTCAGACATGATTGAATGACTGAACAACCAAAACAAAGAGGAGATGGGCTACTTAATCCTAACTTTTATCTATTCCCTGGTTGTACAAACCAGTTGTATACAATAGAAGATTTGAGAAGTTTAATTACAAAGAACTTGGTTGGTAGCACTTGAGCCTCTGTGTAATACATTTTTACTTTGCTATTATTAAAAAAAACCTGTGAAGAGTCTTCAAATTGTATAATTGTCTCTCCAAATGTAACATGTACACATACTTGGTTTATTTAGTACAATAGTATAGATAACAAACAACCAAGAAAAGGACCCATAATAACATTCAGGAAAAGTTGAACAATTGGAAATGAAATGGATTTTTCTGCTCATAAGAAAAAAGCCATCAGGATTTTAGGGAGAAGAGAGTAGGAACAGAATCAGGCCAGTTACAATAACTTCTCTCTTATGAATCTCATGGGAAATGATTTACAGTTCTCTTACAATTCTGGCCACAATGCTAGCCAAATTGGCAACATTCTTACTAAAATATGGCACTCAGAACTGACCATGATACTTCATAATTACAAATTATTATTTCATTGCTTTCTCTACTCCTCATCCATTCCCTCCACTCTTGTATATTCATTAAAGTTAAGAATCACACAATCATAGTTTGCCTGTATTATTTGATTTGATTGCCAATGTAGGGAGCTGTCTGATACACATCTCTTTCCTAGTACTTTCTTTCTAATGCCAAATAAAGAGTGTACACATTAATTTCACCTAATTTCTTCTGACATCCATTTTCTTTTGAAAAATTCAATATCTATGTCCTTTTATTTTTTTTGCCATTAAATTTTATGGAATAAAGTGAACATTTCCACAATATAGTCCTATAAAAAGTGATTGAAGAAGATGGTGGAGAGTAGGCAGGCCTTTATCTGAGTTCTCCCTGGCATTCCCTCAGATCAACACCAGATCAAGCCTTTGAACTGGTTTTGAAGTGACAAAACCCACAAGTATTTGGAGTGTAACAAACTTCCAGAAAAAGATATTTAGGAAGAACTTCAGAAAAGGTCTCTTAATCAAACATGGAGGGAGGCAGCCCTGCAAGCACAGGGCAGGGATCTGGAGTGGTGTGACATCTATGCATGGGTAATCTACTTGGAGGCTTAGCCAAAATACAGCAGCATTGGCTACTCTGTCCTGGTTACAAGCCAGAAGGTCAGCAGATTAGCTGTAAATCATCCATCACAAAAACAAAAGGCAAATAGTGAGTCTCTGAACTCCAAAATAATGTGGGATTGGGTCATGGCCACTCAGCACCAGGAAGAAACTGCTGAACTCACCCAGGGCAGCCTAAAGCCACTGTTACCTGAAGAGGAAGCTTGAGACAATCTTCCCTTTGTCTTAAGAGCAGACATCAACCTTTAAAAATGAGCAAAAAAGCAAAAAGATCTCTGATTATACATAGCTTTTATGGAGAAGGAGTAGATCTCACATCCTGAGGTTCCTAAAGGCAAATCATCTCCAGATGAAGCTGCAAAGCGTGATATGACTTGGTCCCCATCTCACAAGGGTCTCTGGGATATTAAAAGACAGTTAGAAGAAAAATGAGGAAAGGAAATGAAAACTTTACCAGAAAGTTTGGAAAAAGAAACACAGAAATTATCTGAGGAATACTCCTTAAAAATAGATTTAGTGAAATGGAAAATTATATATCTCCTTACAAAATAGATTTTATGAAATGGAAAAAGTAAATAGCTCCTTACAAAATAGATTTGATGAAATAGAAGAAGCAAATAATTCTTAACAAAATATATTTGAAAAAGAAATCAATTCATTGAAAAACAGAATTTGTGAAATGGAAAAAAAATCAATGAACAAAACAGCTCATTTAAAAATTCAATTGACAAAATGCAAAAGAAGATAAACAAGCTAATTGAAGAAAATAATTCACTAAAAATTAGAATTGAACAAATAGAAGTGAAAGACTCTAGACTTCAAGCATCAGCCAAACAAAAACAAAAAAAAATGAAAAAATACAGGAAAATGTAAAATACTTCATTGGAAAAACAATTGATCTGGAAAATAGATGTAGGAGAGACAATCTAATATTTATTTCCTGAAAAACATGATGAAAAAAGAGCCTAGACATCATTTTTCAGGAAATCATCAAGGAAAACTGCCCTGATGTTCTAGAACCTGAGAGTAAAATAGCCGTAGAAACAATTCACCAATTACCTCCTGAAAGAGGCTCCAAAATGAAAACCCAAATGAACTAAATTACCTAAATTTCAAAGTTATCAGATCAAAGAGAAAATATTAAAAGCAACCAGAAAGAAACAATTCAAATATTTAGGAGACACAATCAGGATTACCCAGGACTTACAGGTTTCCAGTTTAAAGGATCAAAGGTTCTGGAACCTAATATTCTAAAATGGAAAGGATCTTGGACTGCATCCTAGAATCAACAAGCAAGAAAAATTAAGCATTATCTTTCAGGGAAGAAGATAGGCATTCAATGAAACAGTTGAATTTCATTCATTTCTGATGAAAAGACCAGAGCTGAACAGAAAATTTGATGTTCAAATATAGAACTCAAGAGAAGCCCAAAAAGGTAAAAAAAAGAAACAAAAATAACTTTCTTTTAAAAGTTAAAATGCTTATATCCCTCATGGGAAGATGATATGTTCAACTCTTTATCTCTATTATGGGCATACTTAGAGGGTACAGGTATAATTTGGCTTTATTGTGATGATATAACAAAGAAACTAGGGGAGGAAAGGGGATTCCACTGAAAGAAGATGAAAATGGAGTTAAAAGAGGGTGAAATCACATCTCATGTAGAGGCAAAAAAGCCTATTACAACTGAGGAAAGAAGGGAGGAGGATGAGCATTGTGTGAATATTTGTCTCATGAGATTTGGCTCAGAGAGAATATCAGACATACTTAGCTTCACAGAGAAACTTGTCTCACCTTATAAGAAACTAAGGGGAAAGAGGAAAGGAAAGGGAGAGAGTAATAGAAGGCTGAACAGAAGTAGAAAGGGAAAGGTATAAAAAAAGGATAGGGGCTGTAAAAGGGAGGAATTTTTGAGAGAGGCAGTAGTTGGAAGCAAATTACAGAAGATCAGAAAAAAGGTGAAAGTAAAAAGAAAAGTATAACTTGGAGAAAACAAGATGGTGGGAAATACCGAGTTAGTAATTCTAACTGTGAATGTGAATGGTATGACCTCTCCCATAAAATGGAAGTTGATATCAGACTGTATTAAAAGCCAGAATCCTAATATATGTTGTTTACAAGAAAAACATTAAAAGCAAAGTGATGCATTCAGAGTAAAGGTAAAAGAGTGGGGCAGAACTTATTGTGCTTCAGCTAAAATAAAAAAAAAAAGCAGGAGTTACAATCCAGATCTAAGATCAAGCAAAAGCAAACATAGATCTAGTTAAAAGAGGTAAGGAAGGAAACTACATCTTGCTAAAGATGTGCTTAAAGAAGTAATATCAATACAAAACACATATGCACTATACCTAGAGGAGGAATTAAGAGAGATGCAAGAAGAAATAGACAGCAAAACTATAGTAGTGAGTTATCAAGAAGAAATAGACAGCAAAATTATAATAGTGAGGGATCTCAATCTTGCTCTTTGAGAACAAGGTAATCAAACCACAAAATAAATAAGAAAGGGAGCAGCTAGGTGGCACAGTGAATAGAGCACCAGCCCTGAAAACAGGAGTACATGAGTTCAAATCTGGCCTCAAACACTTAACACTTCCTAACTATGTGACCCTGGGCAAGTCACTTAACCTCAGCAAATTGCCTCAGCAAAAAATAAAAATAAAAATAATTAAATAAGGAAGAAGTTAAGAAGGTAAATAGAATTCTAGAAAAAGGAGATGCAATAGACTTTTGGAGAAAACTGAATGGAGACAGATAGGAATATATTTTTTTTTCTTGGCAGTACATGGAATCTATGCAAAAATTGACCATGTATTAGAGCATAAAAACCTCCAAATCAAATGCAGAAAGGCAGAGATAGTAAATGCATTTTTTCAGATCATGATGTAATAAAAATTACATGCAATAAAAGGCCAGGGGAAAATAGGCCAAAAATTATTTGGAGATTAAATAATTTAATCCTGAAAAATGAGTGGGTGAAAGAACAAATCATAGACACAATCAAGAATTTCCTGCAAGAAAATGACAATGATGAGACAACATATCAAAATTTGTGGGATGCAGCCAAAATAGTTCTTAGGGGAAGTTTTACATCTCTAGATGGTGATTTGCATAAAATAGAAAAAGAGAAGATCAATGAATTGGGCATGCAACTAAAAAAGCCAGAAAAAGAACACATTAACCTCCCTCATTAAATACTAAATTTGAAACTATAAAATAAAAGGGGAGATTAATAAAATTGAAAGTAAGAAAACTATTGAATTAATAAACAAAACTAAGAGTTGGTTTTATGAAAAAAAGCCCAATAAAATAGGCAAACCTTTAGTTAATTTGATTAGACAAAGGAAAGAAGATCAAATAGTTTGTATTAAAAATGAAAAGGGAACACCACATACCAAGATAAGATCTAAATGGGTTCATGATCTAGATATAAAGAGTGATACTATAAGTAAATTAGAGGAACGTAATATAGTTTACCTTTCAGACCTATGGAGATGGAATAAATTTATGTCCAAAGAAGAACTGGAACTCTTAATTGAAAACCAGATAGATAACTATGACTACATTAAGTTAAAAAGTTTTTATACAAACAAAACCAATGTAGTCAAGATTAGGAGGGAAGCAACAAATTGGGAAATCATCTTTACATTTAAGGGTTCTGATAAAGGTCTCATCTCTAAAATATATAGAGAATTGTCTCATATTTATAAAAATTCAAGCCATTCTCCAATCGATAAATG
>JAJPUD010025058.1:0-18011 GCA_023553655.1 Myrmecobius fasciatus | reverse complement strand
TCAGCATCAGTTCATGTAAGTCTCTCCAGGCCTCTCTGAAATCATCTTGCTGGTCATTTCTTACAGAACAATAATATTCCATAACATTCATATACCATAATTTATTCAGCCATTCTCCAATTGAAGGGCATCTATTCAATTTCCAGTTTCTAGCCACTACAAAAAGGGCTGCCACAAACATTCTTGCACATGTGGGGCCTTTTCCTTCCTTTATGATTTCTTTGGGATATAAGCCCAATAGAAATGCTGCTGGGTCAAAGGATACGCATAGTTTGATAACTTTTTGAGCATAGCTCCAAATTGTTCTCCAGAATGGCTGTATCTGTTCACAGCTCCACCAACAATGCATCAGTGTCCCAGCCCTCCCACATCCCCTCCAACATTCATCATTAACTTTTCCTGTCATTTTAGCCAATCTGACAGGTGTGAAGTGGTATCTCAGGGTTATCTTGATTTGCATTTCTCTGATCAATAGTGATTTGCAGCACCTTTTCATATGACTATAAATAGTTTTAATTTCATCCTCTGAAAATTGTCTGTTCATATCCTTTGACCATTTATTGATTGGAGAATGGCTTGAATTTTTATAAATATGAGACAATTCTCTATATATTTTAGAGATGAGACCTTTATCAGAACCCTTAAATGTAAAGATGATTTCCCAATTTATTGCTTCCCTCCTAATCTTGTCTGCATTGATTTTGTTTGTACAAAAACTTTTTAACTTAATATAGTCAAAGTTATCTATCTGGTTTTCAATTAAGAGTTCCAGTTCTTCTTTGGACATAAATTTATTCCATCTCCATAGGTCTGAGAGGTAAACTATATTACATTCCTCTAATTTACTTATAGTATCACTCTTTATATCCAGATCATGAACCCATTTAGATCTTATCTTGGTATGTGGTGTTAGAGATCATCATATAGTCTTACTGATGCTGTGTACAATGATGATCTGGTTCTGTTGATTTCACTCAGCATCAGTTCATGCAAGTCTCTCCAGGCCTCTCTGAAATCGTCCTGCTGGTCGTTTCTCACAGAACAATAATATTCCATAATATTCATATACCATAATTTATTCAGCTATTCCCCAATTGATGGGCATCCATTCAGTTTCCAGTTTCTAGCCACTACAAAAAGGGCTGCCACAAACATTTTTGCACATGTGGGTCCCTTTCCTTCCTTTAAAATCTCTTTGGGAGATAGGCCCAATAGAAGCACTGCTGGGTTAAAGGGTATGCACAGTTTGATAACTTTTTGAGCATAACTCCAAATTGCTCTCCAGAACGGTTGGATCCGTTCACAGTTCCACCAACAATGCATCAGTGTCCCAGTTTTCCCACATCCCCTCCAACATTCATCATTGTCTTTTCCTGTCATTTTAGCCAATCTGACAGGTGTATAGTGGTACCTTAGAGTTGTTTTAATTTGCATTTCTCTGATCAATAGTGATTTGGAGCACTTTTTCATATGACTGGAAATAGTTTTAATTTCATCATCTGAAAATTGTCTGTTCATATCCTTTGACCACGTATCAGTTGGAGAGTGGCTTGAATTCTTATAAATATGAGACAATTCTCTATATCTTTTAGAGATGAGATCTTTATCAGAACTCTTAAATGTAAAGATGATTTCCCAATTTATTGCTTCCCTCCTAATCTTGTCTGCATTAATTTTGTTTGTACAAAAACTTTTTAACTTAATATAATCCAAATTATCTATCTGGTGTTCAATTAAGAGTTCCAGTTCTTCTTTGGACACAAATTCATTTCTTCTCCACAGGTCTAAAAGGTAAACTATCCTATGTTCCTCTAATTTGCTTTGAATATCACTTTTTATATCTAAATCATGAACCCATTTAGATCTTCTCTTGGTATGTGGTGTTAGGTGTGAGTCAAGCCCTAATTTCTTCCATACTAGTTTCCAATTTTCCTAGCAGTTTTTGTCAAATAGTGAGTACTTATCCCCAAAACTGGGGTCTTTGGGTCTATCAAACACTAAATTGCTATAGTTATTGCCTAGTTTGTCCTGTGATCGTATCCTATGCCATTGATTGACTACTCTATTTCTTAGCCAGTACCAAATGGTTTTGATGACTCTTGTTTTATAATACCGTTTTAGATCTGGCACAGCAAGGCCACCATCCCCAACCTTTTTTTTTCATTAATTCCCTTGAAATTCTTGACATTTTGTTCTTCCAAATGAACTTTGCTACTATTTTTTCTAGATGGGTAAAATAATTTCTTGGGAGTTTGATTGGTATGGCACTAAATAAGTAAATTAGTTTGGGTAGTATTGTCATTTTTATTATATTCGCTTGGCCTACCCATGAGCACCTGATGTTTTTTCCAACTGATTGGGTCTGACTTTATTTGTGTAGAAAGTGTTTTGTAGTTTAGTTCATATAGTTCCTGACTTTTCCTTGGCAGATAGATTCCCAAATATTTTATACTATCGGCAATTATTTGGAATGAAATTCCTTTTTGTTGGTCATTCAATGATATAGGAGAATTTCACCTATTTCTACTGAAAAGAACTGAACAAAAAATTTGATCTACAAACACAGAACACAAGAGAAACATAAAAAGGTAACAAGAAAAAAAAACTCTTGAGAACTATATTTATGTTATAGATACTTACAGAATGAGGGTTGATTTTATGAATCTATTATTACATTATGATTGTGATATGATTACTGTGATTTTATGATTATTATGATATGTTTATTGTGATTTTAAGATTATTATATGATAAACTGAAAAAGAAATTAGAGGTAGAAAAGGGATAACACTGGAAGAAGAGGAAAAGGAGGTAAAATAAGGGAAATTACATCACATGTAGAGGCAAAGAAAACCTATAATGATTGAGGGGAGAAAAGGGAGGGGAATGAGAATTGGGTTAATCTCCATCTCATCATATTTGGCTCTGAGGGAATAATAGACGTACTTATAAGGAAACAGGAGGGGAAGGGAGGAAAAAGGGGTGGGTGGGGCTCTAAAGGGGAAGGATTGTTTGAGGGAAGTGGTTATCAAAAGCAAAATAGTAGGGAGGAGGGAAAGGGGATAAGAAGGAGAAAAGCATAAGCTAGGGTAAATAAGATGGCAGGAAATACAGAATTAGTTATTTTAACTGTGAATGTGAATGGAATGAACTCTCCCTTAAAGCAGAAGCAGATAGCAGACTGGATTAAAAACCAGAATCCAACAATATGTTGTATACAAGAAACACATCTAAAACACAGAGATACATACAGGGTGAAGGTAAAAGGCTGGAACAGAATCTATTATGCTTCAGGTGAACAAAAAAAAGCAGGGGTAGCAATCCTGATCTCAGACCAAGTAAAAGCAAAGATAGAGTTCATTAAAAGAGACAAAGAAGGAAATTATATCTTCCTAAAGGGTACCATAGATGATGAAGCAATATCAGTACTAAACATATATGCACCAAGTGGTATAGCATGGAAATTCCTAGAGGAAAGGTTCAGAGAAATGCAAGAAGAAATAGACAGCAAAACTATAATAGTGGGGGATCTCAACCTCCCTCTCTCAGAACTTGATAAATCAAACCACAAAATAAATAAGAAAGAAGTTAAGGAGGTAAACAAAATGTTAGAAAAGTTAGGTATGATAGATCTTTGGAGGAAATTAAATGGTGACAGAAAGGAGTTTACCTTTTTCTCAGCAGTCCATGGAACTTATACAAAAATTGACCATGTGTTAGGACACAAAAACCTCAAAATCAAATGCAGGAAGTCAGAAATAATAAATGTATTTTTTTCAGATCATGACGGAATAAAAATCACATGCAATATAAGGCCAGGAGAAAATAGACCAAAAACTAATTGGAAACTAAATAATTTCATCCTAAAGAATGAATGGGTGAAACAGCAAATTACAGACACAATTACTAATTTCATCCAAGAGAATGACAATAATGAGACAACATACCAAAATTTGTGGGATACAGCCAAAGCGGTAATAAGGGGAAATTTTATATCTCTAGATGCTTATTTGCATAAAATAGAAAAAGAGAAAATCAATGAATTGGGTTTGCAACTAAAAAGGCTAGAGAAAGAACAAATTAAAAACCCCCAATCAAATACCAAACTTGAAATCCTAAAAATAAAAGGAGAGATTAGTAAAATTGAAAGTAAAAAAACTATTGAATAAATAAATAAAACTAAAAGTTGGTTTTATGAAAAAAACAACAAAATAGATAAACCTCTAGTTAATTTAATTAGAAAAAGGAAAGAGGAAAATCAAATTGTTAGTCTCAAAAATGAAAAGGGAGAACTTTCCACCAATGAAGAGGAAATTAGAGCAATAATCAGGAGTTATTTTGCCCAACTGTATGCCAATAAATTTGATAACCTAAGTGAAATGGAGGAATATCTACAAAAATATAGATTGCCCAAATTAACAGAAGAGGAAATAAATTACTTAAATAGTTCCATTTCAGAAAAAGAAATAGAACAAGTCATTAACCAACTCCCTAAGAAAAAATCCCCAGGAACAAATGGATTTACATGTGAATTCTACCAAACATTTAAAGAACAATTAACTCCAATATTATATAAACTATTCGAAAAAAATAGGGAATGAAAGACTCCTACCAAACTCCTTTTATGATATAGACATGGTACTGATACCTAAACCAGGTAAAACAAAAACAGAGAAAGAAAATTATAGAACAATCTCCTTAATGAATATTGATGCAAAAATCTTAAATAAAATATTAGCAAAGAGATTACAGAAAATCACTCCCAGAATAATACACCATGACCAAGTAGGATTTATACCAGGAATGCAGGGATGGTTCAATATTAGGAAAACTATTAACACAATTGACTATATTAATAACCAAATTAACAAAAAACATATGATAATCTCAATAGATGCAGAAAAAGCATTTGATAAAATCCAACATCCATTCCTATTAAAAACATAAGAGAGTATAGGAATTAATGGACTTTTCCTTAAAATAGTCGGTAGCATCTATTTAAAACCATCAGCTAGCATCATATGTAATGGTGATAAACTGGAACCATTCCCAATAAGATCAGGGGTGAAACAAGGTTGCTCACTATCACCATTACTGTTCAATATTGTATTAGAAATGCTAGCCTTGGCAATAAGACAAGAAAAAGAGATTAAAGGAATTAGAGTAGGTCATGAGGAAACCAAATTATCACTCTTTGCAGATGATATGATGGTCTACTTAGAGAACCCTAGAGAATCAACTAAAAAACTATTAGAATTAATCCACAACTTTAGCAAAGTTGCAGGATACAAAATAAATCCACATAAATCATCAGCATTTTTATACATCACCAACAAAATGCAACAGCAAGAGATACAAAGAGAAATTCCATTCAAAATAACTATCGATAGTATAAAATATTTGGGAATATATCTGCAAAGGGAAAGTCAGGATCTATATGAGCAAAACTATAAAACACTCTCCACACAAATAAAGTCAGATCTAAACAACTGGAAAAACATCAAGTGCTCTTGGATAGGTCGAGCGAATATCATAAAGATGGCAATACTACCTAAACTAATCTATCTATTTAGTGCTATACCAATCAAACTCCCAAGAGATTATTTAATTGAGCTAGAAAAAATGACAACAAAATTCATCTGGAAAAACAAAAGGTCAAGAATTTCAAGGGAATTAATGAAAAAAAATGCAAATGAGGGTGGCCTAGCTGCACCAGATCTAAAACAATATTATAAAGCAGTGGTTACCAAAACCATTTGGTACTGGATAAGAAATAGAGTAGTGGATCGTGGAATAGGTTAGGTTCACAGGACAAAATACTCAATGACAATAGTAATCTAGTGTTTGATAAACCCAAAGACCCCAGTTTTTGGGATAAAAACTCACTATTTGACAAAAACTGCTGGGATAATTGGAAACTAGTATGGAAGAAATTAGGCATTGACCCACACCTAACACCATATCCCAAGATAAGGTCAAAATGGATTCATGATCTAGGCATAAAGAATGATATTATAAACAAATTAGAACAATGTAGGATGGTTTACCTCTCAGACCTGTGGAGGGGGAAGGAATTTGTGACCAAAGAAGAACTAGAGGTCATCATTAATCACAAAATAGGTAAGTTTGACTATATCAAGTTAAAAAGTTTTTGTACAAACAAAATCAATGCAGACAAGATTAGAAGAGTAGCAGTAAACTGGGAAAATATTTTTACATCCAAAGGTTCTGATAAAGGCCTCATTTCTAAAATATATCAAGAATTGACTCAAATACATAAGAATTCAAGCCATTCTCCAATGGATAAATGGTCAAAAGATATGAACAGACAATTTTCAGATGAAGAAATTGAAACTATTTCCGGTCACATGAAAAGGTGCTCCAAGTCACTAATGATCAGAGAAATGAAAATTAAGACAACTCTGAGATACCACTACACACCTGTCAGATTGGCTAAAATGACAGGAAATGATAATGATAACTGTTGGAGGGGATGTGGGAAAACTGGGACACTGACACATTGTTGGTGGAACTGTGAACGGATCCAACCATTCTGGAGAGCAATTTGGAACTATGCTCAAAAAGTTATCAAACTGTGCATACCCTTTGACCCAGCAGTGTTTCTACTGGGCCTATATCCCAAAGAGATTTTAAAGGAGGGAAAGGGACCCACATGTGCAAAAATGTTTGTGGCAGCCCTTTTTGTAGTGGCAAGAAACTGGAAATTGAAAGGATGCCCATCAACTGGAGAATGGCTGAATAAATTATGGTATATGAATGTTATGGAATATTATTGTTCTGTAAGAAATGACCAACAGGAGGATTTCAGAGAGGCCTGGAGAGACTTGCATGAACTGATGCTGAGTGAAATCAGCAGAACCAGGAGAACTTTATACACAGCAACAAGACTATACGATGATCAATTTTGATGGACATGGTTCTCTTCAACAATGATGTGATTCAAACCAGTTGTTTAGCGATGAAGATAGTCATATACATCCAGAGAGAGGCCTGTGGGAACTGAGTGTAAACCACAACACAGCATTTTAACGCTTTCTGTGAATATTTCCATGCATTTTGTTTTCCTTCTTAGGTTGTTTTTTCTTCTTCTCTTTCTAGATCTGATGTTTCTTGTGCAGTAAGATAACTGTATAGATATGTATAGATGTATTGTATTTGTCATATAATTTATCCTTTTTAGCATGTATTAGATTACCTGTCATCTAGGGTTGGGGGGTGGGGGGAAGGAGGGGAAAAGCTTGGGAAAAAAAAAGTTTTTGCAAAGGTTAATGTTGAAAAATCACTCATATGTTTTGTAAATAAAAAGCTTTATATATAAAAAAATTAGTCTTTGTTTCCCCTTTAAGAATAAAAAAAATCTAATGAAAAAAATGAAAAAAAAATTCCTTTTTGTATCTCTTGCTGCTGAACTTTTTTGGTAATATATAAAAATGCTGATGATTTATGTGGATTTATTTTCTATCCTGCAACTTTGCTAAAGTTGTGAATTGTTTCTAGCAGTTTTTCAGTTGAGTCTCTAGGGTTCTCTAAGTATACCATCATGTCATCTGCAAAGATTGATAATTTGGTGTCCTCATTACCTACTCTAATTCCTTTAATCTCTTTTTCTTCGCTTACTGCCAAAGTTAACATTTCTAATACAATATTAAATAGTAATGGTGACAGTGGACAGCCTTGTTTCACTCCTGATCTTATTGGGAATGGGTCTAGTTTGCCCCCATTATATATGATGCTTGCTGATGATTTTAAATAGATGCTATTGATCATTTTAAAGAAAAGCCCATTTATTCCTATATTCTCTAGTGTTTTTAATAGGAATGGGGATCACCCCTTCATTTAAAGGAAAAACAAACTCTCAGAAAAATCTTCCTCAATTTCAAAATATTTTTATTTTATGAGCTAAAATCAATATTAAATTTTTATAAGTTTTAGTGGGATTAGGTGATGAGATCTGAAGATCTCATTTTATATATGGGAAAACTGAGGCTCCAGATAATGGGTTAAACAACTTGCCCACAGTCAAAGAGATGAAAAGTCAGGATTCCAACCCTGGGCTTTTGATTGCTAAATTGCTCCTCAGGTTTAGGGTAGAAGACCTCCTTAAAATCTAGGCTTAGGAGTCCAGAGTTCAGTCATTTGGTCTTTGAATTTATTCACTTCCAATCAATAACTCAATTTAAGGGATAGCTAAGTGTTCTGTACTGTGGGAGCAACATAAATCCTAAATCAAGATCACTGCTGCCTTTTAAATACAGACATGGGACTGCAAAACCAAAGAGACAACTGGAACATGTGACATATAAAGTGTCACAGACAGAAGAGATCAGTGTTGATCAAAGGGGCTGGGTTGGGGTGGAGTAGAACTCCAGACAGATTATGAAGGCTATACAGAATTTATATTAGTCACAAGTTTCACTGGACTAAGTACCACTCAAAGGCTTTCAAGAATTATGACAGACCTAGAATTCTACTTAAAATCTTGTGGGAAGGAAAGACCAACAAAAACCTTGTATTACTGACTTTTTTTTTTTTTTAGCTTTATAAGGTTTATACATTGAAAAAATTGACTTTCAGAAACATTGATGAAAAATCATTATAAGAAGAATAAAACAGCTGAAGGATTAAGTCTAAAATAAACCTCTCATGTTAAAGCAATGAATGGGATTAACCATATCAGAACTCTAGGACTCAGTACTACAAACATGGTCAAAGAGTTAAGCAAAGGACTGGCTTATTTGGGAACTTCTGAGGTTCACCCTAATAACAACTTTAAAAAGCATTTAGAATGTCTCAGGAAGACTATCATGTAAGGAGTGAAGAAAAATGGTATAATCTGCATCTGTAGGAAGAAGCAAGAAAAGAGACAAGAAATTAACATAGCTGTGGTTGCTTTAAAAAAACTGGAAGAATATTTAATCAGAAATCTATCAAAGGCTGAATAAAAACACTTTGGAGAAATCTAAACAAGTACCCAGACCTGATCTTCAGCAAAATTTTTGAGTCTGTGAGGTTTGTATTTGACACCCTTTCACCCTCCTTTTTGAACTCTTATTTTTACCTGCAATCAAGGTTCTAATCCCAGTTCTGCTACTAACTGCTATGGGACCACTGGTGTTACTTCCATGTTATAGGCTTCAACTGAAATTTCTTCTTCTGTAAAATGAGTTAGCTTAGATGTTCTCTAAGGTCCCTTTCTAATTCTTAATATTTTAATTCTCTTCTTCTTTCCCTTTCTCAGGCCTTCTGGTCATTTTAGCACCGGAGCTCCAAAATTATCCCCACCTTCAACTCTACTCATCCACTCCAAAGCTAAGAATGATACAAACAGATATGCAAATATTTCAACCAGGGTGAGAGATTTGCTTTCCAAAACAGAGCCCTTTTTAATTCAAAGGAATGAAATCAGGTAATGTAGCAATTAAGTAGAGAAATATTTTTGGTCAGGGAGATTTCCCTTAACCCCAACTCCTCAAATCCTACTATATAAGAAATCATCTACCTTCCTGAGATTGGGGTATGCTCTAAATGGGTAAAAGGGAAAGAACTCTGACACTTATCTTAAAGCACTCTTGTTCAGTTAGTGGACAGCAAGATACCTGATGAATCACAATAGCCTGTTCTCTCATTGCAAGACCAAAAAGGGTAGAGGATATAGGTTAAATTGTAAAGAGAAGGAAATATAGGAAGTGTGTATGTGTAGTAAATTTCAGGGATAAAAATATTTTATTAAACAAGAAAGGAAGGGAAGGCATCATTATTTTTCTGAGCCTAACTAGGACCAGTAATGTAGGAGAAATCCCAGTTTTCCTATGTCCCCTCCAATATTCACTGTTATCTTTTCCTGTCATCTTAGCCAATCTGAGAAGTGTGTAGTGACACCTCAGAGTTGTCTTAATTTGCATTTATTTGACCTATAATGATTTAGAACACCTTTTCATACGACTAGAAATGGTTTCAATTTCTTCATCTGAAAAGTATCTATCCATATCCTGTGACCATTTATCAATTGGAGAATGGCTTTAATTCTTATAAATTTGTGTTAATTCTCTCTATATTTTAGAAATGAGGCCTTTATTAGAACTCCTGAATGTAAATTTTTTTTTTCAGTTTATTGCTTTCCTTCTAATCTTCTCTGCATTGGTTTTTGCCTATACAAAAACTTTTTTAACTTAATATAATCAAAATTACCTATTTTGTATTCAATAATATACTCCAGTTCTTCTTTGGTCACAAATTCCCTTCTTCTCCACAGATCTAAGAGGTAAACTATCTTTTGTTCTTCTAATTCACTTATAATTCATTTTTTATGTCTAAATCATGAACCCATTTTGACCTTTTCTCAGTATAGGATGTTAGGTGTGAGTCAATGCCTAGTTTTTACCATACTAATTTTCAACTTTCCCAGCAGTTTTTGTCAAATATTGAGTTCTTATCCCAAAAGCTGGAGTCTTTGGGTTTGTCAAACAGTAGATCACTGTAGTCAATGACTATTTTGCCCTGTGAACTAACCTATTTTATTTCTTAGCCAGTACCAAATGGTTTTAATTTTTGTTTGTTTGTTTGTTTTTGGCTGAGGCAACTGGGTTTAAGTGACTTGCCCAGGGTTACATAGCTAGGAAGTGTTAAGTGTCTGAGACCAGATTTGAACTCAGGTCCTCCTGACTCCAAGGCTGGTATTCTATGCACTAAGCCACCTAGCTGCCCCGTACCAAATGGTTTTGATGACTGCTGCTTTTAATATAATTTTAGGTCTGGCACAGGTAGGCTATCTTCATTTGCATTTTTTCATTAATTCCCTTGAAATTCCTGACCTTTTGTTCTTCAGATGAATTTGTTATTATTTTTTCTAGATCTGTAAAACAATTTCTTGGGAATTTGATTGGTATGGCACTGAATAAATAGATTAATATAGGTAGTATCTTTGTATCTCTTGCTGCTGGACTTTGTTGGTAATATATAAAAATACTGATGATTTCTATGGATTTATTTTGTATCCTGCAACTTTGCTAAAGTTGTGGATTATTTCTAGTAGTTTTTTAGTTGATTCTCTAGAATTGTTTAAATATCATCATATCATCTGTAAAAAGTGATAATTTGGTTTCCTCAATATCTATTCTAATTCTTTTAATCTCTTTTCCTTCTCTTATTGCCAAAGCTAACATTTCTAGTACAATATTGAATAGTAATGGTGATAGTAGGCAACCTTGTTTCACCCCTGATATTACTGGGAATGGTTCTAGTTTGTCCCCATTACATATGATGCTTGCTGATAGTTTTAAATACATGCTACTTATAATTTTAAAGAAAACTCCATTTATTCCTATCTCTCTAACGTTTTTAATAAGAATAGGTGTTGGATTTTACCAAATGCTTTTTCTCCATCTATTGAGATAATCCTATGGTTTTTGTTAGTTTGGTTATTGATACACTTAATTATACTAATAGTTTTCCTAATATTGAACCAGCCCTGTATTCTGGGTATAAATCCTACTTGGTCATGATATATTATTCTGGGGATGACTTGCTGTAATCTCTTTGCTAACATTTTATTTAAAATTTTTGCATCAATATTCATTAGGGAAATTAATCTATAGTTTTCTTTCTCTGGATCCTATCTGGTTTAGTTATCAGCACCATATCTGTGCCAATAAAGGAATTTGGTAGGGCTCCTTCTTTCCCTATTTTTTCAAATAGTTTGCATAGTATTAGAATTGTTCTTTAAATGTTTGGTAGAATTAACATGTAACTCCATTTGGCCATGGAAATTTTTTTTCTTAGGGAGTTGATTAATAGCTTGTTCTATTTCTTTTTCTAAAACAGGACTGTGTAAATAATTCATTTCCTTTTATATTAACCTGGGCAATCTATATTTTGCTAAGTATTTCTTCATTTTACTTAGATAATCAGATTTATTGATATACAGTTGGGCAATATAATTCCTAATTATTGTTCTAAATTCCTCTTCATTGATGGAAAATTAGCCCTTTTCATTTTTGATACTAACAATTCCTTTTTCTAATCAAATTAACTAAAGTTTACCTATTTTGTAGGTTTTTCATAAAACCAACTCTTTTGTTTATTAATTCATTAGTTTTCTTACTTTCAGTTTAATTAATCTCCCCTTTTATTTGCAGAATTTCAAATTCAGTATTTAATTGGGGGTTTTAATTAGTTCTTTTTTCTAGCTTTTTAAGTTGCATACCCAATTCATTGATCTTCTCTTTCTCTATTTTTGCAAGTAAGCATCTAGAAATATAAAACTTCCCTTAAGAACTGCTTTGTTTACATCCCACAAATTTTGTTATGTTGTCTCATTGTCATTCTCTCACATGAAATTATCAATTGTGTTTATGATTTCTTTTTTCACCCACTCATTCTTTAGGATTGGGTTATTTAGTTTCCAATTAATTTTTGGTCTATTTATCCCTGGCCTTTTATTGCATGCAATTTTTATTGCAACATGATCTGGAAAAAAAATGCATTTACTATTTCTGCCTTTCTGCATTTAATTTTTAGGTTTTTATGTCCTAATACATGGTCATTTTTTAAAAATAGGTTTCAAGTATTGCTGAGAAAAAAGTATTCCTTTCTGTCTCCATTCAATTTTCTCCAAAGGTCTACCATATTTAACTTTTCTAGAATTTTATTTACTTCCTTAACTTCTTTCTTATTTATTTTGTGGTTTGATTTATCTAGTTTTGAGAGAGCAAAGTTGAGATCCCCCACTAGTATAGTTTTGCTGTCTAATTCTTCTTGCAGTTTTCTTAACTTCTCTAGGAATTTGGATGCTCTACCACTTGGTGCATGTATGTTTAGTATTGATATTACTTCATTATCTCTGGTACCCTTAGCAAGATGTAGTTTCCTTCCTTATCTCTTTTAATTAGATCTGTTTTTGCTTTTGCTTAATCTGAGATCAGGATCGCTACCTTTGCTTTTTTTTAACTTCAGTTGAAGCATAATAGATTCTGCTCCAGCCTTTTACCTTTATTCTGAATGTACACACTACTTTAAATGTTTTCTTGTAAACAACAAACTGTAGGATTCTGGCTTTTAATCCAGTCTACTATTTGTTTCCATTTTATGGAAAAGTTCATCCCATTCACATTCACAGTTAAAATTACTAACTCTGTATTTCCATCATCTTGTTTTCCCCAAGTTATACTTTTCTCTTTCTTTTTTCCCTTTCCTTGCTCCCCAATATTTTGCTTCTATCACCTCCCTCAAATAGTCCTCCCTCTTTACTACACATTTCCCCTTCTACTTCTGTTCTCCCTTTTACCAGCTTCATCCCTTTCCTTTCCCTTCTTTCTTACCCATAGGGTGAAACAAGTTTCTTTGTGAAGCTAAATATGCCTGATATTCTTTGTGCCAAATTTGATGAAAGTAAGATTCACATAATGCTCATTCCCTTCCCTTCTTTCCCTCAATTGTAGTAGGCCTTTTTCTGCCTCTTTATGAGACATAATTTACTCTATTTTAACTCCATTTTCCTCTTCTTCCAGAAGAATCCCCTTTCATGCTCTAGTTTCTTTTTTGTATAATCACAAGAAAATCAAATTATAACTGTACCTCTAAGTATACCCAGAGTAGAGATAAAGATCTCAAGTATTAAACATATCATCTTCCCATGTAGGGGTGCAAGTTTCTTAACTTTTAAAAGAAAGTTATTTTTTTCTTTCCTTTTTTTAAAAAAAACACCTTTTTGTGCTTCTTTTGAGTTCTGTAGGTGAAGATCACATTTTCTGTTCAGCTCTGGTCTTTTCATCAGAAATAAATGAAAATCACTTGTTTCATTGAATGTCTATCTTTTTCTCTGAAACATAATGCTTAATTTTGCAGGATAGTTGACTCTTTGGCTGCAATCCAAGTTCCTTTGCCTTTCGGAATATTAGATTCCAGGTCCTTCTATCTTTTAAAGTGGAACCTGCTAAGTCCTGGTAAATCCTGATGGTGGCTCCTCGATATTTAAATTGTTTCTTTCTGGCTGCTTGCAATATTTTCTCATTGATCTGATAATTCTGAAATTTAGCTACAATGTTTCTTGGAGTTTTTATTTTGGGGTCTCTTTCAGAAGGTAATTGGTGAATTTTTTCAATAGCTATTTTACTGTCTGGTTCTAGGACATCAGGGAAGTTTTCCTTGATGATTTCCTGAAAGATGATGTCTAGGCTCTTTTTTTCATCATAGTTTTCAGGTAGTACAATAATTCTTAGATTATCTCTCCTGGATCTATATTCTAAATCAGTTGTTTTTCCAATGAGATTTTTTACATTTTCCTCTACTTTTTCATTTTTTTGGTTTTGTTTGATTCTTGATGTCTCATTGAGTCATTCACTTCCATTTGTTCAATTCTAACTTTTAATGAATTGTTTTCTTTAGTTAGCTTTTTAAAATCTCCTTTTGCATTTGGCCAACTGAACTTTTAAATGAGTTGTTTTGTTCATTGGATTTTTTTTTTTCATTTCACAAATTCTGATTTTCAATTATTAATTTCTTTTTCAAATCTATTTTGTAAAGTTACATGTTTTCCCATTTCATCAAATCTATTTTGTAAGGAGTTATTTGCTTTTTCTATTTCACAAGATCTATTTTTTAAGGAAAAAAGTTTTCTGCAGATAATTTCAGTGTTTCATTTTCCAAACTCTCTTGGAAAGTTCTCATTTCAAATTTCCCCATTTTTCTTCTCTTTTTTAAGATTTTTTTTGAATTCTTCCAAGAGAGCTTTGTGAGATGGGGACCAACTCATATCATCTTTTAGCTTCATCTGGAGATGATTTGCTTTTAGTATTTTCATAAAAGCTTTCTATGGTCAGAGTTCTTTTTGCCTTTTTTGCTTCTTTTTTTCAAAGATTGAGGTATGTTCTTAGGGTAAAGGGGAGATTCTTCCAAGTTTTCTCTACACAACAGCAGCTTTCTGCTGCCTTGGGCCGGTGTTGGTGATTTCCTTCTGGTGATGCATGGTGGGGTTCAGAGACTATTTACCTTTTGTATTTGTGTTGGATGTCTCACAGCTAATCTGCTGATCTACTGGCTTCCAACCAGGACAGAGTAGTCAATGCTGCTGTATTTTAGCTAAGAACCTCCTGGTAGATTTCCCAGTGCACAATTTCCACACTGCCCGGGATTCATATGCTGCACCTGTGCTCAGCCATCTCCCCCTGTGCCTGATTGAAACAGACCTTTTCTGAAATTCTTTCAAAATATCTTCTGCTGGAAATTTGTTACATTCCAAATATTTGTGGGTTCTATCACTCCAAAACCAGTACAGAGGCTTGATGGGGTGTTGATCTGAGGGATGCGAGGATGAGCTCAGATAAAGACCTGACTACTTTCTGCCATCTTGACTCTGCCCCCCAACTTGCATTTTTAAATGTAAATGGATATCATCAATGGATAGTTTAAACTATCCTTTATTGTTGCTGTTGTGGAATCTAGAGGCTCAGGGATACAACTGAGAATATAGCTACTGGTGAGTGAAAGACTTCTTTACACCATAGCAAGTTTTTAAGGGAGGGAATCATTAGACTATGGGTGGCCATTATTTCTCACCTCCCTCAAAAAAAAATGGACAAATGGAACCTTCATTAAATATACTTTAGTTTTACTAATTATTGAACTAATGTTCAAAATAGATCAATGTTCAATAAAATCTAAGGGTATCTGGCTCACATTCAATACAAACATTCAGAATATATCTATTAAAATTGTAAACAAATTTAACAACTGTAGCTCTTGTGAACAATTTAGTAAGATGCTAAAAAAAATACTCAAAACTGTGAATGAAACTTTTTGCTTTGGTTAAATGTTGAGTATTAATAATGAATTCAATATTTCTTAATCACCTACTGAATTCATGGCATTATGCTAGGTAATACAGAGATGAAAATTTAAATTAGACATTCTTGTTTTTGTCAAACACACTCTGGTAGGAAAAATTGACATATAACAATAACTAATATAACACAGAATTTGAAAAGTACATGAGACACATAAAACATATTGTGTAAGAATAAAGAGAAAATGCCTGAGAAACTTTCAGGGAGGAGGGGCATTTGAGTCAGGCTCAAGTTAAAGATGGATAGGAACTCAAATGGGGAGGGATGTGGCAATCCAGACAGGGAAAAAAGGCATGAAAGAAACTAGCTCTTCTGTTTAATGTTAAGATATTAACCTGCATATTCTAAATCTAATACAGAAATATATGTGCTATCCTATGTCTATATCTAACACTGACATGTATCTGTTAATGGCTGAGCAAAGATGAGCCCCTTTCTAATGTGTCTTAGATAATTTTAGGTTAGTCTTGGATTGCAAAAGATTTAGAAATCACATTCTAAGGCTATATACACAAAGGCTAGAACTTCTTAAACTTTTTCCTCTTGGAACTCCTTTTTGCATGAGAAATTTTTATGAGACCCTGGGTATATAGATATAAAAAATAGATATACAAATTAAACAATTGTTGATAATACATCATAAAGAAAGTGATTCTGAAATAATTCTTTGGTATACATAGAACTGATTAAAGATAAAAGTAAATTTGCACACTGAGATGGACATGCTTGTTTATGCGTAATTATGTGTATATGGCTTTTTTCATCACTGAACAACTGGAACTGGTTTGAAACATCTCATTGTTGAAGAGAACCATGTCCATCAGAATTGATCATCACATAGTCTTGTTGTTACTATGTACAATGATCTCCTGGTTCTGCTCATTTCACTCAGCATCAGTTCATGCAAGTCTCTCCAGGCTTCTCTGAAATCATCCTGCTGGTTGTTTCTTACAGAACAATAATATTCCATAACATTCATATACCATAATTTGTTCAGCCTTTCTCCAACTGATGGGCATCCATTCAATTTCCAGTTTCTAGCCATTATAAAAAGGGCTGCCACAAACATTCTTGCACATGTGGGGCCCTTTCCTTCCTTTAAGATCTCTTTGGGATATAAGCCCAATAGAAACACTGCTGGGTCAAAGGGTATGCACAGTTTGATAATTTTTTGAGCATAGAGTTCCAAATTGCTCTCCAGAATGGTTGGATCCATTCAAAGGTCCACCAACAATGTATCAGTGTCCCAGTTTTCCCACATCCTTTCCAACATTCATCATTATCTTTTCCTGTTATCTTACCCAATCTGACAGGTGTGTAGTGGTATCTCAGAGTTGTCTTAATTTGCATTTCTCTGATCAATAGTCATTTGGAGCACCTTTTCATATGACTGGAAATAGTTTTAATCATCTGAAAATTTCTGATAATTTATCAATTGGAGAGTGGCTTGAATTCTTATAAATATGAGATAATTCTCTCTATATTTTAGAAATGAGGCCTTTATCAGAACCCTTAAATGTAAAGATGATTTCTCAATTTATTGCTTTTCTCCTAATCTTGTCTGCCTTAGTTTTGTTTGTACAAAAACTTTTTAACTTAATATAGTCAAAATTATCTATCTGGTGTTCAATTAAGATTTCCAGTTATTCTTTAGACACAAATTTATTCCTTCTCCATAGGTCTGAAAGATAAACTATCCTATGTTCCTCTAATTTGATTATAATATCACTCTTATATCTAAATCATGAACCCATTTAGATCTTATCTTGGTATGTGGTGTTAGATGTGGGTCAAATTCTAATTTCTTTCATATTAGTTAGGGAATTTATATTCTAATGAAGGAGGACAATACACAAAAAGAAGCTGAAGAGGGGAGAGGAAAGAAAAGGTATTCACAGTGACATGGGGAAGAAAGAAACTTAGAGAATCAGGTGCTGAGTTCACAGAGGAATGAGGGAATGGACATAGCTAGCCTGGGCACCTTCCTTAAAAATGGAGATTGTGAGCAAGTGAGTCAACTAGAAGCAAAATGGTAAAAAACCTCATCAAGATAATCTATGATTTAAAGGAAGGAAAAGGCCCCACATGTGCAAGAATGTTTGTGGCAGCCCTTTTTGTAGTGGCTAGAAACTGGAAATTGAATAGATGCCC
>JAJPUD010025057.1:0-18012 GCA_023553655.1 Myrmecobius fasciatus | reverse complement strand
CCCCCCCCCACTCCCTACCCCTCCCCTAGATGGCAGGATATCTACTACATGTTAGTTATGTTAAAATACTTGACAATTCGAATATATATATACTTATTTCCACACTTATCATTGTTGTGCAAGAAAAATCGTATCTACAGGAAAGAAAAATCAGATAAAGGAAACACAATGCAAGCAAACATCAATCGAGAGCATGAAAATGTTATGTTGTGGTCCACATTTCACATCCCTCTCTCTGGGTGTATATGGCTTTATTCACTAAACAATTGGAAGTGGTTTGAAACATTTCACTGTTGAAGAGAGCCATGTTCATCAGAATTGATTGTCATATAGTATTGTTGCCATGTATAATGATCTCCTGGTTCTGCTCTTTTCACTCAGCATCAGTTCATTCAAGTCTCTCCAGGCCTCTCAGAAATTGTCCTGCTGATCGTTTCTTATAGAACAATAATATTCCATAACATTCATATACCATAATTTATTCAGCCATTGTCCAATTGATGGGCATCCATTCAGTTTCCAGTTTCTAGCCACTACAAAAAGGGATGCCACAAATATTCTTGCACATGTGGGGCCCTTTCCTTCCTTTATGATTTCTTTGGGATATAAGCCCAATAGAAACACTGCTGGGTCAAAGGGTATGCACAGTTTGATCACTTTTTGAGCATATCTCCAAATTGCTCTCCAGAATGGCTGGATCCATTCACAGTTCCACCAGCAATACATCAGTGTCCCAGCCTTCCCACATCCCCTCCAACATTCATCATTATCTATTCCTGTTATTTTAGCCAATCTGAGAGGTGTGTAGTGGTACCTTGGGGTTGTCTTAATTTGCATTTCTTTGAGCAATAGTGATTTGGAGCACCTTTTCATATGACTACAAATAGTTTCAATTTCATCCTCTGAAAACTGTTCATATCCTTTGACCATTTATCGATTGGAGAATGGCTTGAATTCTTATAAATAAAAACTATTTATGTTTTAATGAATTTTATGATTCTGATTTTTTATTTGTTTTGATTTTGATTTATGATTCCAAAAGAATTGGATTTATGCTTTTCTCTCCAATCCTCATTAATCCAGAAGTATGGTTTTTGAGGGTATGTGAGGAAGAATGGAAGGTAAATAAGAAAGAGTGTTTTTAAAAAAGAAAACAATAAAAGGAGAAATGTTCTGGAGAGATTTGTACCAGTTCAGAAACAGAGGAATGGAATTCAAAAATAGAAAAAGAACTAAAACTTTTTTTGGTCCTTCTGTACTCCTCCTTCCCTAACAATCTCAGACCTCTTGGACTGGTTATGGCAACAAATTTTTATTCTCCCATAGATCATCACTTTAAGAAACCTTTTCTCTTCTTTTACATTCTTTCCATGCTGTTAGTACTGCTTGGTAGTATTTAGAATTATATCTTTCTTTTACCTTCTTTCCATGCTACTAGTACTGCTTGGTAATATTTAGAATTAAAGGAGAACTAGACATTTTTGCCATATTCTGATCATTAAAGAAATTAACAATAAAGATTTATATAATTAGAATTATTTTGGATAGGCAGTAAACTGAGTCATTTTTAGACTTTGGTTTCTGTAGTGAACAAAATGTATTGTAGTACTAAAAAAGAATTTACTTTTGGGTTAAGAAGATATTTTGCCTATGGTATAAAAGTGGCCTGTATTCAATTCTTCGTATAAACAGGGTGGAGTGGTGGACTGCAGCTAAGAGTTCCCAGGATTGTACAGAGCTGTGTATGTAGCTTCACTTGTGTGTGTTCAGCTGTTATAAAACAACTTGACTTCTTTGTTTCTGTAAAATTTTCCTTTGTAGTTTTCCAGTATGCTCTGACAAGGGCATTTATTGATTTGGACTGATATCCTTTTTATCAAAATAATGTAATCTGACACTTTCTTGCAATAAGAAAGATTTTTGAAAATACTGAAATGTGCTTTGCCAGAGAATTGTTTTTATAAAAGAAGTTCATTTAAATAAGAATTTTCTTACATGTTTGAAAATCATTCTAATCAACTTTGACTTATCACTGCATAATCTTAGTTTTTTTTTTAATGAAAATCATGTCTATCTTTAAAAGGAACAGGTTTGAAATATAACATTGTTGCTCTTATTTACATAGGAAACAACCACTTTCAGGATTGCAGCTCTCCAAAAACTTCTAGACAATTGTGTTCCTCTCTCAGAACTTGAACTGGCCAATAAGCAATACAATGAACTGACTGCAAAATATAGGGACATGCTGCAAAAAGATAATGTGCTCGTCCAGCGAATGAGCAGTTTGCAATTGTTGGAGGTGAGATGGATATGGTTCTTGATTCTTGAAAATTATGATAACCTTTTTTATAATTATTTTCCATTCTTGGAAATCTCTGAGATTTTATTTCCCCTGTTCTCAAGGGACTTAATAGGGGAATTTAACAAGTCCAGGCTCATCAGGTTGAGCAGGTAGAGAAGAAAGGCAAACATGCAAATAACCACAACGTGAAACATTATGATCAGGGCCATAAGAAGGTCTCAGAGAAGTAGGTATAAGGATTTAAAGGGAATGAGCGTGTCCTGCTGAGAAGGCAAGAGGAGGCTGTGTGAAGGAGAGGACACTTAAACTAATATTTGTAATAAATGACTATTATATTGAAATAATGATGCTGTTGATCTGAATTGTACTTTAAGTATTCAAAGGTATTTGTCTTTTACTTAGTGTGAAAATAAATCCCTGAAAGAACAGATAGATGTCATAAGTAAGGAACTGGAGATCACCAAGGAAAAATTTCATACTGTAGAACAAGCATGGGAACAAGCCACTAAATTAGGTAAATCTTTGCTCATGGAATGAATGGGATACAATGCTTTCTATGTTTAATCATCTTTTGGAATGTTGGTTTAAAACTCAGTTTTATTAAACAAGTGAAATAGTAATTATCTGCATAGACAGTCTAATTGTTTAAATTATGCAGGATATGGTGGTGTCTTTTAAAACAAATAGACTATATTAATCTTAATGGTAAGGAAGTCTTCAACAGGATGATTTTTTTTAAACTATGTGTTGCAAAATTTATAATGCAGTATCTTGCTGCCATTTTTGTAGTTTCTTGTAGTTGTTAGTCCAACACAAGTTGTTTGTTAGGATTGTGAAAGGGTCATAGTTACATACAAGTAGCAAATATTAGGTACCTATATTAGTCATAAACTTGCTGTATACATTCTCTCTGAGTTTATTTTTCAGATTTCTTTCTGTCATTCACAGTATTTTTGAAAAATCATTGGCAGCCACAATTTTATTGTTAGTAACTAAGACCTTCCATCATGGTGTCTCTGACAAGAGTACTGATCTAAGCATCTCCTTCCATCTGTGAGCCTGTCCTGGTTGCCTGAGTTGATGATGCTCCCTTTCTCCACAAATTACCTTGGGGAATTAATTATGTTAGCTCATATTTGGGTGCTAAAAGCTCTCTTATTATAGGTGTCGTTTTGGTTCTGCCTTTGTGCAGCTTCATGGATCGTTAGAAAATGAAACATAGGGATCATTAACAAACATGGCATATCAGGGAGAGCATTCATTCTCCCCACTCATATTCAGGGTCAAAATCAGTAGATTATGGAGCATTCAGCTTTATTCTTTTTCCTTTCCTTTACATCATCATTGTCGTGATGATTTTCCTGGTTCTGCTTACTTTCCTTTGCAGCATTTTCTGTCTTCTCAAGCTTCTCTGAATTCTATACATTGATTACCTCCATTTTTAGACTAGATTTTTGATTCAATTAGTGTCATGTTGAGGAAATTCCCCCTGCCTTTGGATACTGGTCCTTTTTCTGTCCCTCTGAAGCTTTAAGGTATACTAAAGCACCTAGAGGCTTCTAGGTCACACAACCAGACTGTGCAAGAGAGAGGCTTGAATCTGACTCTTTCTGACTCATTGACCAGCTGGTATCCATTGTGTAGCATTGTCTCTTCTATTGTGTCTTACACAGTAGAAATATTCTATTGCCTTGATGTGCCACTGTTTGTTTAGCTATTCTCCAGTCAGTGGGCATCTGCTCTGGGGAAATACACACACAATGATGAGAGCAGTGTGGGGCAAGGGGAGCCTTATATAAGATTTACAATATGATCTGGACAAGATTCGTTCAGGATGAGAAGACATAGTGGAACTACAAGCTATACCAGAAGAAAGAACTCCCATAAAATAGTCTGAAAATAAGTCAGATCTTGAGATCCTATTCAGGCTAATACCAACAAACTCTTGCTTATGAACATAGAAAACTCTGTCACTTCATTTGTAAAATTAGTCTCACAACTGAGGAATAAATTTCATTATGAAATAGTTTTTTTAATATAAAATATTGAATTGACTATATGGCATTGGCAAAATATTTCACAGATTGGAAATTTAGTAAATAAGATCTTAAAATTAAAGAAGTTGGCCTGAGACCAACTTGGACTTCAATATGAATTTACCCTATTTATATCTTGTCTTACTTCTTCAGATGTTTCGCATTTTGTTTTAATTTTAAAACAACCTTATTTAATTTGACTAAATTATTTTTTTACCACAGGAAGTGTTTCGACTTTGGATGAAACTCAAAAAGTTATAACAAATAATGAAATTGTTTCCATTTCTAAAAAGATTACAATGTTGGAAATGAAGGAACTGAATGAAAGACAACGTGCAGAACACTTTCAAAAAATATATGAGCACTTACAGGTTTCATTAAAGCAAGTGGAAGAACGTAATTTTGAATTGGAAACCAAGTTTTCTGAGGTTAGATATTCTAATTTTTTATTATTTAGGATTGGAATAGTAAGCCGAGTCGTTATGTAACTGGCATTACTTGATTCATCTTTAAATTGTCTCAGAAATAGCAGTTTAAGGTAATACTGTTATTGTTATGTAATGAATATGTTTGAAATTTGAAATTAATGACTAATACCAAAATAACATTGTAGCTATAGTATATATTGTTGTAGTTGTGTCACTAGTTTTCAAAGACCATGTGATTAAAGAAGATACACAGAAAAGTAGTAACTAATAACACATTATTTTTAATCATGGTGTTGTGTTTAGAAAATTCATTTTCTATTTTAAAAAATTCATGCTGATAAATGTGACTTTTTCTTTTCAAGTTTTAACCACATTTCTGTCAGTGACCAATTTAAAAAAAATATTTTCACAGCATGTCTGTCTCACTTATCTATCATTTTCAGTTTGTGAAACAACCATTTTTGTGAAACAACCATTTCAGCTATTCAATTGAGGATCTAATGAGGGATGCTTGGATCTAGTTCATAAAGTGTGAGGTTAATAAGTCCTAGGCACTTAGCATAGAAAAAAATTGTTTATAAGTATATGCACAGCTTAATCATTATTATTATTATTATGCTGTTAGGATTGAGTTAAAATGCAGGGTCCTCAAAAATATCTAACAATAATGAAATTTCTTTCATGGGAACTTCAGCTTTTTTTCCTAAGATTTTCTCCAAATTACATGTATTAATATTTATGTATTGAAATTGAATGACATTTAAATTAGTTTTGGAAATTATTTAATTTTTAAGAGTTTTAAAATAAAAGTGCACAATTTAAATGTTGTTAAACAATTGGTTCTCTTCCTGTCACACTATTTTCTTCCCTTTTAAATATTTAGTGAAAAGAGGCATAGAAACTTATAAAACAGAGCAGAATTATTAGATGTTACCCCTCTCCTCCACCCTACTTTACTTGCTTCATTTCCTACTTTGTCTCCGGAACCATACTTATTATTGGCTTTAGGGAGTAATGGGTAGCTATTTTCAAGCCAGTGAGAATTTCAGGCACAAAATTGAAAAAAACCAAACAAGTAACGCACAACCTGATAATGAATGTTAAACTCAAATGAATATATTGCACTTTAACCTATATCAGATTGTTTGCTGCCTTGGGTAGGGATGGGAGAGGAAGAGGGAGAAAAATTTGGAACATGAGGTGGTTTTGCAAAGGTGAATGTTGAAAACTATCTTTGCATGTATTTGGAAAAATAAAATGCTATAATTTATGTAGATATATATATATATATGTACACACACCCATCTTTCTGTATTCCATTTTGATATTTAAATCTGATATTAACAAGATCTTCACTGTGGTTATTTGTTTATATTTTCTTCAGAAAAAGTGAGTATTCTAGAATACAATATCTTTTTTCCCCCTTTTGCATTTCTAGTGCTACAAAGTAAAATTAATAATTCAGATGGGACAGCACTGGAACAAGATATGAAAAACTGACATTTTCTCTACTTCTATGTCATTTGCTATTCAGAAAAATAATAAAATTCTGTGATAATACTGTAAATATAATTTTTAAAAACAAATAAGTAATTTATTTTTTAGATTTTTATCTCAAATCAAGGTTTTTTTTTTGTTTGTTTGTTTTTTGCCTAACTTGGGAAGAGTTAGATACAATTAGATAAGGTATGTGCATTTATTTATCTCTTCATATCAAACATACATACAAGTCTCAGAAATGCATATACCCATCAACTTTTCCACATTTTATCCAATATTTTAAAAAAGAAAAGATCGTGCCACACTCCTGAAGAGCAGCCAAAGTCCTTATTTCTGCATAAAATGGAGAGAAGTATTTTTTTCCACATTTCTCTATTTTTGGCCAGTGTCGGTTATTGTTATTTTTCAGCATTGTATTTCTATTGTTTTATTATTATTATTGTTTCTAGTTCACTATTTCACCACTGTGAATGGTGTCTTTTTTTTTCTTTTTGGTTCTTTTTACTTTATTTTTATAAATTTATATGTTTAGTTCTTACTGTACTTTTCTTTAATCATCATATTCATCCTGACTTAAAGTGCAGTAATATTATTCCATCATCAGCATGCACTATAATTTCTTTAACTGACCTACTGTTTATAGGAAACTTACTTTGTTTCCAGTTCTTTTTCCATTGAAAAAAGTGTTGTTATACTATTTGAGGAAGAAACCTGGCACATTGAGTAAAAAGACTGTTTTTGCAAACAGAATTGGTAAATTCCATGTGCAGTGGTCACTACCTGGGAAACCTGAGCCACATCATTCACTTTTCCTATGCTTTAAATTTTTTATCTGTAATCTCAGGAGATTGGATTTTATATGGCCTCTGAGGCTTCTTCCTGTTCTGGCTCTAGAGTCCTGTGTTATATAGGGGGAGGGAGAGTATTTTTGTCATTAACTTCTTTTGATATTTATGCAAAAGAACACGAAGCAAAATTGATGTCTTTAGGTAGTTTATGTTTACTTAGAGACAAGAGAGACAGAAAGAAAAACACACACACACACACACACACACACACACACACAAAAGAGAGAGTTAAGAGTGGAGTGTATGTATGTTTCAATTGTGAACAGCCATTGTTTACCCTAAAAGATATCCAGCAAAATGTAGTTAGATGTGTGTTGAAACTGTACACGTACTTAGAAAATGAAGCTCTTTTATTCTTTTCTGAGCCTTTTGCTGGCACACCTAGAAGGACCATAAGAAATAATTAAAGGGCAGGGTGCTCCATTCATGTTGGCTATTTCACAGAGTAGAACTAGAAGGTAATTGAGATGTGTGCTCTGTAAAGGTTATTGAAAATTTTCAAAAACATTTTAGTAGTAGACATCTGAATGTGATTACATTTAATAAGGCAAAAAGGGGAAAAGATGCACAAATATTTCAAGAGCAATGTTTCAGTTCTCTTTATTTATTTATCTATTTATCTATCTATCTATTTATTTATTTGTTTGTTTATTTGTTTGTTTGTTTGTTTGTTTGTTTGTTTATTTATTTATTAGCTTACTAAAATCAACTTGGCTGCCCAACAAGTGGAACAAACATTAAGAGATGAACTAGCGAAGAGCGTGAGTAAGGAAGTGAGTGATGCTGATAGGCAGCGGATTCTAGAGTTAGAAAAGAGTGAAATGGAATTGAAGGTGGAGTTGTCCAAGTAAGTACTTTAAATCTTCATCATCATCTACATGTCTTGGTTTTTATTTGTGAAAGTGATGATAAATCTAATCCAATAATTTCTTTCTTTCTCTCTCTCTCTCTCTCTCTCTCTCTCTCTCTCTCTCTCTCTCTCTTTTTTTGCTTTTTGCTGAGGCAACTGGGGTTAAGTGACTTGCCCAGGGTCACACAGCTAGGAAGTGTCTGAGACCAGATTTGAACTCAGGTCTTCCTGGCTTCAGGGCTGGTGCTCTATCCACTGTGCCATCTAGCTGCCCCCAATAATTTCTTTTAATGAGAAAGGCATTAAGTGACTTCAGAACCTAAAAATCTACTATTGCTTAGGACTCATTTTTTAAGTTCCAATTATTTTACATTTTTATAAATACACCTGTTAATCTTCTTTGGTCTTTACATTTAAATATAAGAATATAATGAAAAACTTTAAATCTTCAGAAAATCATTATAGAATCCTTAATGCATCAGATACATTTTTGCTTATAGGGTAGAAAAGTTTCCTTAAATATTCTTTCTTCTTGATGTTATAAGCATAAAAATAGAATGTTCACTACTTCAATTTCTATAGGACATATGTTTAAGGAGCATTGAAGAATTCAGTCTTTCCATTGCCACTGGAATTAATTTTCCACTGAGGATGATTTTAAAACTTTGAACCTAATCTCTGGGGCTTCTAAAAAATGGTAGAATAATGTAGCTCCTCTACATCCCTTTCAACCCTGAAAATATATACACAGATACATTTTTAATAGTCTTTTTTCATCTTATCAGTTCAAGTCCTAAGGTTTTTCAGAATGCATTAAAGAATATAAAAGGAAAAGAGGCCCAATACTGAAATCTTGTAGTTATTCTATGAGATTGTTGAAAAAATGAGGTATTGTAAGGACTGTCTCCTTTTACAGAATAGTAAAAAATATGTAACTATTAGGAGATACCCTAGATAAATATATTATACCTAATAGCCATAAATCATCTGGAGCCTTTGGTTGCCTAATGAAAATATAACCTCTTTAGAGTCTTGACAATACTATTATGGCAGTGTCTTAATTTACTTCTATTTGTAATTGTGAAGTATTGTAGAATTATATAGTATTGTAGAAATGTTTCAAATTGGTATAGTGATAGGCGATTTTCAAATTCTCTGTTTTACTTACTGCCTTTTGTGTTTTTTAAAATATTACAGTAATTTCTCTATTCTCTGAAACCAATATGGTTGTTTGCAGTTAATCAACTTTCAAGTATCATTTATCCATGTTTTAATTTATATTATTGTAGGTACTAGAATATCCTTCTCTTGCTTCTTATTTATTCACTTTGTATCACTTAATTTCACTCTTTTCATTTTTCTTTGAATTGCTTACATTTGTCCTGTTATTTGCTAGAACAAATATTTGCTACCATATTTGTTTAGGTATAACCTAATTGATGGGTACTCACCCTTTTTCTCTGGCTTTTAAAAAAATTAATATTGAATGCATGTTGCTCGCTCTCTATATATGCATCTGTGTGTGTGTGTGTGTATGTGTGTGTGTCTAATTGTGGAATGTCTTAGGTAAGTGTTAAAAACTTAATATTTAATTGGATTGATTTATAATACTGTCACCAGTGCATTAATGTTACTGTCATCTCACAACCCCTCCAATTTTGACACTTTATTATCTTTGACAATTTGAAGAGTATAAAAATAAAACTTGAGAGTTGTTTCAATTTATATTTGCATGATTTTAATATTTTTCATGATAGTTAATTATTTTTATCTTATTTTTTTGAATATTCTGTCCATCCATTCCCTGTTTATTTATTAGGAAATAGCTCTTAAATTTCCTATAATCGTGTCAATTTTCTAAATGTCTCACACTTCTATCATAAATAATTGATGCAAAGACTTCCTCCTGCCAAGAATCAGCTTTTGTACTTAGTCTAACTGCACTAATTTTGTTTGTGCAAAAAAATTTATATTTTATGTGTTTAAAATTGTCTTCTTTCTGTTTTTCATTGGGTATGTGTGGCTCAGAATGGTGAGTGATCACCATTTAATAAAAAAAAAAGTTGGAGGTATCTCTAGGAGCAAAACAAAAGTTTATTATACGTTCTCGTAAGAAGCAGGCATCCCTCCAGTTGAACAAGCAATTGAAAGGAGGAGACACCTTTTGGGACAGGTTTGACACTTTTAAATAGTCCCTAACAGAAGTACCTCTCTCTCTCTACTGATCCTCACCTTCATTGGCTAAGGATTCTAAACATGGAAACTACTCAGGAAATTGAAATTTGGTCAATTGGTACATAGCTGCTCATATTTGAGTGAGGTTGGAAGAAAATGATGTCATGGGAGAATAGCAGGAAGGGAATTTAGGTATGTCCCTGAGTCAATGCTCAAGGACTACTTTCAGACCCACCCCAGTCCTGGGGTAGATAAAGTCTTACTCGATTTTCACAACTGTCTTGAGAGAGCTTACTCCATTTCATTCAGGCAGGATCATGTCATAGATAGAATGATGAACTTTGAGTCAATAAGGCTTAGGTTCAGATCTCAGAAATTACCAGTTATTTGATGACCCTGAGAAAGCCAATTATAGCTTGTAGGCCTCAGTTTCTTTGACTATAAAATGAAGGTAGTTAGACTCAATGATCATCAAGGTCCTTTCCAGCTCTCAATCTATGACCATATGAACACTTAATTTCTTCTTTTTTAAATAATTCCCAAACACATTTTATTTTCATTTTTATGATGTCTCTTTATGTTTAGGTTATGTTTCTGTGGAGTTTTTCCATAGTATATATTGTAAAATACTCTTTTAAATATATATATACTGCCAAGTTGCTTTCTAGTTTTATTTCTTGTTAAACAGGAATCTTCCCAATACTTTTTGATCTTGGGATTGTCAAGCAATGGACTACTCTGTTTATAAATTGGCTTTATTGGAATTGTCATTGTCATATTGGCAGGGCTTCTGTCATGATCAGTGTTCTTCTCTTCATTTATTTAAATTATTCCTTATTTGGGTTCTAAGTTATATAATGCATTGTGTAGTTATTTTGAATGAAACTTAACTTTTCATAATTGTCTCCTGGATTTTATTTTTAATAAATTTAATTATTTCCTTCATGTGTTTCATAGTAAGCCATCTTTTCATCCTTAATATAAATTCAACTTAATCGTAGTAAATTATGTTTTTAATAAATTGCTGTGATATTTTTGATAAGGTTTTTCTTAAATATTTTCAGTCTCTATTCATTAATGATATTGGGGGTTCTCTTTCCTTTATTCTTTCTTGCTTTAGGTATTAGGACTGTACTTTTATCATTAAAGGAGCATTGTATAGTGTATCATGTCTCAGTTTTTGAGAATAATTTGTATAGTATAATTATTGTTATTTTTATTAAAGTTTGTAGAATTCCCCTGTAACTCCATCTGGACCAGTGGTTTTTTGCCATTGGTAGTTCCTTAATAGCTAGTTCAGTTTCCTTTTCAAAGACTGGATTATTTAAGATCTCTCTTCAGTAGTCTGTTAATTTGTTTATTTTATATTTTTCACATAATTCTATATCTTTTGAAATCACAATTCTGTTGGCATATAATGAGGTATGTAACCTAGTATAAGTTTTGATAATTCTTGAATTATCAAGTTTGTTCATTTGTCAACAATATTTTTTGGTGTTTTTTTTAATCAAGTGTATAGTGGTTTTGGTTTTTATTTTATTTTAAAAAATATTTCATGTTTCATTTGTATTTATTTCTTCTTTTAATGTTTTAAAATTACAAGTTTAGTTTATAATCTAAGGTGTTGTGTATGTTTCTAGAAATATAATTTTTATTTTGAGAACTTATTTAGCTGGTTCTCAAAAATTTTGCTTAGTTGTCTGGTGAACATTATAGTAATTCTTTCTGTGATTTCTTGTTTAATTTTTTTTTTGGATTTCTTTATTTAATCTCTTTCTTTTGCTTGTATTCCTTATTTCATTACTATTTGTTTTTGGTGTTACATTCTTTATAGGGTATATTTCTGCTTTGTAAAAAACAAAACAAACAACAAAAAAAACCACACACATTTACAGTTTTCTCTGTTCCCTAATAACAAACATATCTTTGCAAATGTGCTATGTTTTATTAAGATGTGTGTGGGGTGTGTGTGTGTGTATGTGTGTGTGTGTGTATGGTATTATTTAATCGTTCCATTCAGAAGACAATAAAAAAAGCTCTTAATTCCGAATTCCTCCATAGTTTCTTCTTTAAAAAAAAAAAATTGTTTCTCTGTTATATTTGTTCAACTCTGAAAAAGGAATATTAAAGCCTCTTATTAGTGAGTTACTATTTGTTTTTAAATTAATTTTTACTTCATGAATTAAAATAATTGGCCATTTAGCAATAACATCTTTAATCTTGATGTTGTTTCATTGTGACTCTTATGCATTATTAATTTTTCTTCATTTGTTTCATATTGTGAAGTTTTGTTTTTTCTTTGCTTGCTAGAATGGTCACAATTCCTGCTTTTATAGATTTATTGGATGCATAGGAACTTTTGTTCTAGCCCCTCATTTTGGTTCTAAATATGTTTTTGCTTTTTAGATGTGTTTATTATTAGAAATAATTTGTAGGATTTTGTTATATTATCCACTTGCCTTTTTTTTGTCTTATTGAGTTATTTTAAATTTAAAAGTTATAAGAGTTTGGATAGTTTTCTTCTACTTATGTACTTAGTATTGTTTTTTAATATTTAAAAAAATTTGCTTCCTTTTTGATGTCAATACTTTGTTTTTATAATTAATTTTGTTTAAACAGCTTTGATGTAGACTTATTCCCACAGACTTGCCTCTTCCTCTTTTTCTGCTGTTATTCATCAGCACTTTTCCTTGGCTGGAGGTTTTTTAATATATTGATTTATTTTTCTTTTCATCGTTACCTATTTCCTCCTCCCTTTATTTTCCTTTTCTCCCTTCTTTGTCTTATCTTAATTCATTTAAAATTAATGTAAAATGCTTCCTCTTCTTACCTATAACTTTAGTTTCTTTTGTTTTTTCTACCCCTTTTTCTTTAAAAAGAAAAAAAAAGATTTTCTTTGTCTGTTAATTGACTCTCTTCTCTTTCTGAACTGATATTTTATACACTGATTTTAGTTCTTTTTTCTTATTTATTCCTCTTTAATCTCTTTTTGTCCTTATAAAATTAAATCTTCTTAAGTTCTAGGCTTGAGCTTCTTCTAACCAGTTTTCTATTTTATTACCCCAACAAATTTTGCTGTAGTATCCTTTTTTTTTTTTCTCTTGTGCCTCACTTTTAGAAGTTTCAGTTCATGGGGAATATAATGTGCATAAGGCAGTGATCCATGGTAGAAATTACTATTTTCATTAATTTTGCAGTAAGTTCTCTACCTCATTGACCTTGCCTGCTGATTTATAGGTACAATTCATATCTCCTCCCCTCTAACCCCATTCCAGCTGCCTTTGGGAGCTCTCTTATTTTTTCTTATTTTGAAGGGGGACATTGTCAAGACTCCCAAGACACTTTCAGAGAAGATGATATCCCTGTAAACTACTTTTTCTAATATTCAGTTCATTGTAGGTTCTTATCTCCTTTTGCACACCATGGGAGTACATTACCTCTATCCTTGAGGCTGAGACTTCTTTGATTTTTCCAGTCCTGATTTCTTGCTGTCTTTACCATTTTCCTTCATCCTTCTTGTTGAGAGACTGTAGGCATCATCATTTCATTGCTGTTTATTCAGGAATTATTAAGGGAATGTATCTCATTCCTTTGTGTCTTCACTTCCCTTCTTTCCCCACATACGTCTTCCCCCTTTGCAGTTCTGTCTCACAAAATTCATAGATTCATCTCTGTGGAAGTTATTGATTGTAAGCTTCATTTCTGTTCTTCCCTTTTCACTTGTTTTTCCCTTTTCATTCTACTTATATTTTTATTCCCTTGTCTACTTTAAAGTTTTCGACAATCCCTCTTTTTTCTTCCCTAGAGCAATCTTTTTTCTTTCTCTTACATTTTAAAAATGATCTCTGAACATGTGTCAATTTATTTCTTTACCTGTTCTTTCCTTGGTAATTGTACTTATCCATACTTTCTTGTGCTTCTGTTGTTTGAGGTGTTTGCAAGTAGAATATTTTGCTTGTGTCTCTTTAGTTTTCTCTTACAGGAATTTTTCAAATGCCTCTCTTTTGTTGATATACTTTTTTAAAAAAATTGTGATTAGGCCCATATTTACAAGATATATCATTTCAGGGTATAGCTTGAGTACTTTTCCTTTTCAGATTATACTATTCCTTTCCCTTTTACTCTTTCTAATGGATGGAGCACAATCTTGTGTTATTCAAATTTAATTTTCTATGTATAAGAAGGGGTTCTCCTACTTGCTTACAGAATTTGTCATTGAAGTAGTTAAATTTAATTACTCCATGTCTCTGATGTAGATGTATATAAATTTCTTTACTGGAGGTAATCTATGATTCCTGTGGTTCTTTGTTTTCTGTATTTATAAATACTGTGTAGTTTTTTAAAAAATATTTCCATGACAGGAATGTATTTTTTATTTCTTGAATTCTTCTGAGAAAATAAATTGACTACACTTTTTGCATAGCTGTCATTGCCTTAGATGTCATTGGCTTTGGCTGTGATAGACATTGAATCTTTTAAAAATGTAATCTTGCTCCTCCCTCTTTTCCCATATTTTCAACCACTTGAGTAATTTCGCTTTCCAATTATTTTCATCTCTCTTTGGCCTATTTGAAGAAACTCACCATGATGGTTTAATTTCTTTTCCCCACTCTGCAAAAAAAAAAAAAAATTCTTCATTGAGCAATGTAAATTCTGATATGTATATGTGTGCACATGTGTATATTTATATATGTATTCATAATTTGTTATGGATTTCATTTCTTGAATAATTATTTTTAAACAATTCTGAAATTTCTTGTTCCCTATTCTTTTGCAGCATTTACAAAAAGGATTCTGTTTATAAGAAAACAGTTCATTTTCCTTTGTTGTATGATTATTTGTTAGGAAAGTTTTACTCTTTTTGAGGAGGAACTTAACCTTTCCATCTACTTTTTAGCTCCTTTCTATTCATTTGTCAATTTGTGTTCTGCATTTTTATTGCTTTTCTCCCTTTTTATGTTTCATTATTTTTTCCCTTATATTCTATCACTCACTTGCAAGCTTCTGCCTTTGCTTAAACGTAAAAGGTTGGGACTGTATTGCCATACTTCCTCAGCTTTCTCCCCTCTGGCACGTGTCAGCCTCTTTGGCGTTAGTCCTTGCTATCCATAGCCTCTGTAGAGACAGGATTGGCTGCATCTGGGTTTCAATCCCTGTTCCTTTAGGCTTGGTAGAGTTACTTACAGTGGCATCCTGTCTCAGTTTCCCTGTTGGCTTGCCTTTCCTTTTCAGGCTGGCATTATTAGGGTATGTGGTTTTTTACAGGGTTGGAGGACAGTGGAAACTATATTCTGGACTCAGTCTGCTGCAGTTTTTGGAGTCCTTAAATGAAAACAGAAGCCCAAATGCCATTATTCTTTTTTTTTTTTTTTTTTTTTGCTTTTTTGCTGAGGCAGCTGGGGTTAAGTGACTTGGCCCAGGTCATACAGCTAGGATGTGTTAAGTGTCTGAGGGCAGATTTGAACTCAGGTTTTCCTGACTTCAGGGCTGCTGCTCTATCCACTGCACCACCTAGCTGCCCCCACATGCCATTATTCTTGATGTATTGTGAGGAGCAAGCAGAGGATGACTTGAACTGATTGAATTTTTACAACAGAAGGGGATTCTAAAATGGGCACAGGCCCAAGCCCAAGACCACCAGTATTTAGGTTCAGCCTCTAATAGGTACTGTATTCATGATCCTGGAGAAGTCATACTCTTACACAGTTTTCAGGTAACTCTCTAAACAGAGTTGCAGATAAGGTGCTGACCTATACTATTAAAATGAATTTCCTCCTCTAATCTTTCCTATACAAATGAAATCCCAAGTCTAGTCCCTGTAGCTATCTTGTGGGGATTTGGGAAAGCATCTGATGTGCCATTTTGTTAATAATCTTTGTCTTAATATTATAATGTGGGGGCAGTTAGGTGGCACAGTGGTTAGAGCACCAGCCCTGAAGTCAGGAAGACCTGAATTCAAATCTAGTCTCAGACACTTCCTAGATGTGTGACTCTGGGCAAGTCACTTAACCCCAATTGCCTCAGCAAAAAGCAAAAAAAAAAAAATATTATAATATGTACTTGTATTCAAACCATTACATATCAGATATAGTCTGTTTATGTTAAATAGAAAACCTTATAACCCAGTCTTAAAGAATAGAAACTCAGCATTGTAATTAATTTTCAGAAACAATTCCTAATTTTGCATTTAGAAAATTATTAAGTGCCTAAATATTATTACTATATGATTGTATGATTTGTTAGACTTAAGGAGATTGCTGATATTGCCAAAACTCAAGTTGAAGCTCTGAGTTCACATCAACAGTCCAGAGAAAAGGAAGTGGAATTGCTGAGATTGCAGGTATTAGACTACCAGGTGAGAATAGCCCCAATTCTTTACAGAGGTATGAATTTAAATAGCCCCAATTCTTTACAGAGGTATGAATTTACGAATCTTTTAAAAATCCAGTTGGATATGGTATGTAAATCATTGATAATGATTTACAAACTTCAAGGCCATTCACCCTTTCTGGAAGTCTGATAAAAACTGGTTAGACTATCCTGCAACTGAACCCCTTTGTGGAATAGAAAAGTGGGGGGAGCAAAAGAGAATTTGGAAAAAATAGGTATGCGTTTGAGTACATTTAGAATAGAACAAAGAATAGAATTGAACAAAACTATTTAATATCTTAAAGTAAGCTAAAGTTCTAATTGGGTTTTTTGTTTGTTTTCATATGTCTTTTTTTTCAAAAAACAGAACAAAACTAAATATCTTTACATGTTCTACTCTATTTTTTTTATTAGAACCACATCATTGCCATAAAATAGGGGCCAATATTATTATGAGTATTTTATAAGTATTGAAAATAATTAATTTGTTATCTCCAAATGAAATGGCTGCTTAATTAAGCCAGGACTAGAATCAAAGTATTGTGATTGAGAATTTTTTCATCAGATGATTCAAACTTAGAAGATTGAATAATCTTTGTAGGTTATTATAGATATGCTATCCTGAAATTTGAGTAGCATTATAACATATCCATAAATAGCATTTTATATAAAAATAGCCTAACTCTCTGAGTGAAAATTTATTAACTGACAGATATAAGCGATGTCACCAAACTATGTGGCAAGGAAGATATGCAAGACACAGTTCTTGTCTTTGTGCATTACTGTTTTCTTAAGGGAGTTGAAACATGCATTAGTAGTAATTGTAAAATGCTGATGCAGTATGATGAGGGGTTACAAGTATTTTGAGAGTTCTGAGGAAGAATAGCTCACTTCAAGGAAGTCTTCATGGAACTTGTCAAAGTTGAGGTGGGAAAGGAAGCAAAAGTATGATTTCATCTTCTTACTCACCCACCTTAATTTTTTTTTTTTTTGTCACCAGGCACAGTCCGATGAAAAAGCCCTGGTTGCCAAGTTACATCAGCATATTGTTGCATTGCAAATGAGCGAAGCCACTTCTGTTAGCAAGTTGGAGTCAGTGACTTCCCAACTGCAGAAGATGGAGACCTACAAATTGCGTCTTGAGCAAAAGCTTGATGAGAAGGAGCAGAGCCTGTACTTTTCCCACCTGGAAGGGAGAAATAGAGTGAAGCATCTTCGTAGCACCATTCAGGCCTTGAGACGACAGTTCAGTGGGGCCTTGCCCTTGGCACAACAGGAGAAATTTTCCAAAACAATGATTCAGCTTCAGAATGACAAACTGCAAGTCATGCAAGAAGTCAGGACTTGTCAGGAGGAGCGGAGAACCATGGAAAACAAAACGCTGGAGCTGGAATTAAAGTTGGAAGGCCTGGAAGAGCTAATAAGCACCTTAAAGGATGCCAGGGGGGCCCAGAAGGTGGGGCATTCTTGGTCTTAGATGTTAAGGTTAAAATTGCATGTGGAA
>JAJPUD010025056.1:0-11749 GCA_023553655.1 Myrmecobius fasciatus | reverse complement strand
GGAAGGAAGGAAGGAAGGAAGGAAGGAAGGAAGGAAGGAAGGAAGGACCGAACAAGGGAGGGAGAGAGAAAAGAAGGGAGAAAGGAAGGGAAAGAGGGAGGAAGGAAGGGAGAGATGGAGGGAGGAAGGGAGAGAGGGAGGGAAGGAGGAAAAAGAAAAAGAAATTAAGCTTTATTTATATTTAGGGTACAGATTTGCACTAATATTAATAATGTCTTTGTTCCATATGTCATGTGCAAAGCATGTGGCCACAGTACCCAAGGTATCCTGAAAGAGAACTCCAAGACATGTAGTGGTTTGTAGTGGCATCCTCACTCATTTACTCACTTTTAAGACTATTTCCACATATTTCAGTTCACATGTGCCTAATTAAATGTATTTATGGAGTCTGTCTTCAAGTTTTAACTAGCCTAACTCACAAAATGGACAAATGACTTATTTTTCTTACTCCAAAGAAGCCATAAATGGAAAATTATATTAATAATTTAAGCATAAATAGAAAAAAAGAAAATGGCAGAAGATCTTTATCTTATTCCTAGTATAAGGACTTCCCCAATCATATTACAGGGCACAAATAATGGCCAAGGACATCTGACAAGAATTTAACCAAAACAAAAAAACAAACAAAAAACCCAACTAGAAACTCCAAATTTTTCTGTCAAGAAAACTTTCTTTAAGAAAGTATTCTTATGACTGAACTGAACTGAACCTGACCAGCACTAAGTACTGTGACAAAACCCCTAAATTATTATATTTTAATAAATAGGAAAAGATTCATTATCAATATAGGAGTCAGGTAGGGATCTAAGTGGGACCATAAATAGCATATAAGACCTGGAATCAGGAAAATCTGATTTCAAATATATCCTATACCTCAGTTCCCTTAACTATAAAGTGAGATAATAATGCCACCTATTTCCCAGAGATATAAGATAATATTTGTAAAGCAATTTGCAAGCCTTAAAGCACAATGTATAAGTGTTAACTATAATCATTATAATTATCCCTGAATCAGTTGTCTGTGCACAGTCATCAGAGATAAGCATTATTTTTTTTACAAAATTCAGAAAAATATGTTATAAAGTTGAAACAACTTTATCTTGAACTATTCGAACAAAATAAATGACCATAGAAAAAAATAGTAAATAAGGAAATATATCTAGAGGTGTTAATTTTATATGCAAATTTTACCACAACAAGGAGACTAAAGAACCCCAGAAAACATTTTGGTTATTATACTTCCAACTTGCCTAACAAATGGAGAGAGATAGCTACTAAACATAATGTCAAGGAGGAGAATAAATTTGTTTGCAAAATATTAGGTATAATTTTGAGCAATATCAGTTCCCAAGGGAGAAAGAAACAATGAAAAGTAAAAGCAGTTTAGTTAAGGTTTGGAAAGACATACAACTAGGCAAAGTCATTCCAAAGTTGTTTAGAGATAAAAGTGGGAAGAATGGGAGAGAAGAAAAAGGGAAAATATTTTGAAAGTTATTTTGTCAATTTTTTGATATGGAACCATCACACTTGAACCCTAAAATTATTCTTATTGGGAAGGTGCTAAAAAGAACAAAGAAAGGAAAAGAAGTCAAATTATAGAGGAGATTCTCTTGAAAAGGGGGAAAAACAATTGCGAATTTGGTAAAGATAATATACAAAGTATCTGAAGGAAATAAAAATAGCAAAAGCATGAAAAAAACCTTGGACTTTTTTAATTTTAAAAAAAGGTAACTAAGAGAACACAAATAACAATCAGTCTATATGTTTATTCTCCTATCTCTGAAAAGACTTATATGTAGACAAATCAAGGGAATACTTGATGAGGGTATTAGTAGACAACATTTACAAGCTATATTCAATAACAGACTATATCTTTATCATTTTACAATTAGCTAAAAGATGTAGAGAACATATGATCCCACTCTGCTTATTGTTGTTGATTTTTTTAAAAAAAAGCACTTGATTCAGTAGAACAGATTATCACCTTACAAGTTCTTTTTCAACAAGATTTCTCCCATCCATATCAAAATCATTCAAGGTTGCTTGACAGATTAACAATAGATATAATGATGTATCCAATAAAAAAATTTTGTGTTCTCACAAAACTGAGCAGCATGTGCTTCACAATTAATCTAACAAGGTACCAATCTGGTGAACTAACACAGAAATGTCTGCAGTAGAATAGACAAAGAGGAAAAGAGAGGGATTTTAGGATTGGGAGGGGATACCACTGTTGGATGCTCCTATGGGGAAAGAAAGATATTCCATAAAGATAGCTGGGTACCTTACAATGAAAATTGTAGAGCTGACACCCAGAAGAGTAAAAGGGTGTGCACTCAGGAAAGAAATTTCAAAGCAAATGGAGGGTAAAGGGGAAAAAGTGACCACGGGGAGGGCAAAGGTTAATAATGAATTGGACAATTAAGGACATTGGGAAATTCTTACCATGAGGCAATATTTTTCCTACGTCCAGCAGAAATTGATATTTTTCCAAGATTGAGGTACAACTGAAAACTGAGGAGTCAAGGGTCAAGATCTACAAAGCATAACATGGAAATTGCTTTAAAGAGGGTATTCATAATAAGCACCTTAAAAGCTTTAATCCTATAAGGAACTCAGAGACTAAAGAACTAAATAAATATAAGGGCCATAAATCAAAGAATAAAAGTCCAGAATAGACAAAAAGGAAACAAAAATAATGTAAAGTCTGAGGGAAAGAAATCCTTTTCAGAGAAACAAAACAAATAAAAGTTGAAGGAGAGGAAGGAGAGTTTTACTTGATTTCTTAACTCAGAGGGGAAAAGGAGGAAGAATTAAATAACTACATAAAAAGGAAGAGGGGGGAGGAACTAATATATTTAACAAAACTCCAGATCTAGGGAGGGGAGTAACAAATGGGAAGAGGGTTAAGGGTGAGAGGAAGAGAGCTAGTGGGAAGAGGATTATCTTGAAGTAAATTCAGTGAAAATAACTAAAGAAACAAATGCGATGTTTACAAAGAAAGGAGGAAGAAAATTCTAATTTGTAAATATATATAGTAAAGACAATTTGAAGGAAAGATAAGTAACTCATAATTTTGAATAGTAATTGATTAAACAAACCAATGAAAAAAGCCTCAGATTAGAGGAGAAAACATAACCCCACAATTTGTTGCTTATAAGAAATCCATTTAAAAAACAAAAACATATACAGAATTAAAATAAGAGGCTGGGGTAAAATTTTACTATGTATCTGGTAAAGCCAAAAAAGTAATTGCAATCATGATATCAGAAAAAACAAAACAAACATTCATAACTTAAAAAGAAATAAACAGAAAAGTTCCACTGTGCTGAAAAGAACTATCAACAAATCAATATCAAAATTAAATGCTCCAAATACCTTACATCTAAAATCATAAACAAATAATTAACTGAACTAGAAGAGACAGGCAGTCATGCAATAGTGGCAGGAGATGTCATTGTTCCTCTTAGTTTTGGATAAGTCTAATAAATAAATAAACAAAAGGGAAAATATGGAATTGAACAAGTTGCTGGAAAAATTAGAACTAAACAATTTATAGGATCTTCTAAATGGGATTGTAAAGATCATATCTATTGCTAAGAGTAGAATCTAAAATCAAAAGCAAGCACCACCTGGAACTTTCACAAAAATTAACCCTGTATTAGGGCACAGAGATGTAAACAAATGTTAAAATGGCAGAAATAGTAAACATATCTTTTACACACCATAATGCAATAAAAAATAGTAAGCAATTCAAAGAGTACACACAAAAGACAAACCCATGTGAAGACTTAACAGTGAAATCCTAAATAATAAGTAGATAAAAAAAAACAAATCATAGAAACAATTGATAATTATCTGAATGAAGATAATGTTAAAATGGCATAGCAAAATTTCTGGGAAGCAGGTAAAGCAATTCAGGGAGGGAGAATCATATCCCAGCAAACATACATTAACAAAATAAAGGGATAAAAAAAGGAGGATTCAATTAATCAATTGGCTATACATTTAAAACAATTAGGAAGTTAACAAATAAATCTAAAATGAAAACAAAAGAGATATTAAAAATTAGAGATGAAATAAATTAGAAATAAAATAACTATAGAAATGATTAATTAAATTAAAAGCTGTTTCTTAGAAACGACTAATAAAATTAATAAGCCTTTAGCCAATGTGATTTAAAAGGATGACCAAAAACTCAACAAAATGGCAAATAAACAATGTGAAATTACCACAAAACAGAAGAAAAAGAATTATCAGAACCTCACATATGCAGCTATATACTAACAAAACTGAGAACTCAGAAGAAATTGAGGAATATCTTCAAAAATATAAAAAGATCCAAACTAGTTGTCAGATGGACAAATCAATAAAAAAAAGGAAATGAAAAATGTGAAACACTTCCCCAAAAAATAAAAGAAAAAAAGAATTGTTAAAACCTATTATGCACAGTTATATGCCAACTAAACCCCAAACCCAAGGAAAATAGAGAAATATTTTCAAAAATAAAAAAATATATATTTACATTAAAAAAGGCCAAATAGAACTCTCAAATAATCCAATCTCAGAAAAGAAAATAAGACTTATTTTATATGAACTAACAAAGGAAGAGGTTGAAGAGGGAGAAAACAACTTCTGGTCCTGATTGATTCACAGAAGAATTCTATCAAACTTTTAAAGAACAATTAATACCAACACTGCATAATTTATTCTAAAATACTGAGAAATAATCCCACCATATTCCTTTCATGGGACAAATATTGTTCTAATACTTAAACCAAGGAAGAATAAAATGCAAAAAGAGAATTATAGATCAATATCATCAACAAATATTAATTCAAAAGATTAAATAAAATCCTGTCAAACAGTCTACAAGGATTCATCCAAGAAACTGTTTATTATGATCAAGTTGTATATCAGGGATGTACTAGGGATTCAAGATAGTACACCATTAGGGGAAAAGTTAACAATAAGTCATATTAAAAGCAAAAATATACAAAGCAATATCATTATCTGAATAGATGCAAAAAATTCAAAAAAGTCCAACCCTTAGTTATCCTATTAAAAATTATAGAATATAGATATAGAGAGACCTTTTTAACATCATTATATGTATCTATCTAAAACCAAAAATAAGTATAATTTGAAATAGGGATACACTAGAAGCCTTTCCAATTATTTCAAGAGTAAAGTGAGGATGCCCACTCTCTGTACTATTATTTAATATAGTTCTAGAAATGCAAGCGATAGCAATAAGACAAGAAGGGGAAAAATGAAAAGCATAAAGATAGATGAAGAGGAAATAAAGCCATTCCTATTTGTTAAGAATATAACAGTTTATATGGAAATCCTAGGGTATCAATAAAGATACTAGCAGAGACAATAGCTCCTGTAAAGTTGCAGGCTACAAAATAAATCCTCAAAAATCAATAGCTTTACAATATTATAATAATAATAACAAAACCTAAGAGGCACTAAATAGACTAGAAAATCTCATCCTAAATAACTATAAAATGTACAAAATATTGTGGGATCAGTCTACCAAAGGAAGAAAGAATATGTGCAGATTCAATTATAGAATGCTTCTTTAAAAAGTAACAAAAGAAACAATGAAATAAAGAACAACTTAAGTAGCTAAAGGAAAATTCAGAGCTAGTGCCTGGGCTGTGTCAATATAATAATAAAAATGACAAGACTACCAAAGTTGATTTACACTTTTAATGGTATGCCAAATTATCAAAGGAATACTTTATAGATCTTAATATAATATTAATAAAATTCACTTGGAAAAATAAAAAGCTAGAATATCAATAATGAAAATAATGAAAAAAATGCAGGGACAAAAGAACAACAGCACTTTCTGATCTCAAACTATATTATAAATCAACAACATCAAATCCAGCTGATAATTTTTTAAAAAGGAGACAGATCAGTAGAATGGACTATACAGAGAAGAATTAGAAATCATGGAACTTAATGGAGTATTCAATAAACTGGAAAATATAAATAATTAGGAAAGAACACTTTATTCGATGAAAACCATTAGAAAAACTAGAAATTAGTCTGACAGGTCTTAAGCTTAGACCAATACCTTACAACATATTCCACAATATATGTTCTAGATGGATGAATGACATTAATATTAAACATGACACTACAAAAAATTAAAAGAGAAGCAAATCATATATACCTCTCACACACCTATGGAGAGTAAATGTATTCTTAATGAAGTAAACCAGAAATTACCCCCCCCAAAATAGATAACTTTGATTAAATGAAATGCTCTTGCACAAACAAAATTGATGCATCTGGGAAAAGAAGACAAGTGGTCAAATGGGAAACAGTCTTTGTATCAAATTCTTGAAAACTACTTGGTATCCATGATATAGAAACAATGAACAGATATGTTTGTATATGACCAAAAAACATTTCCCAACAGATAAGCAATTAAAAGATATGAACAAAGATTTCTCAAAAGAACTATCACAAAATATTAACAACCATATGTTGTTAATGTCCCAAATCACAAATAATAAAAGTAATAAAAATCAAAACAAGCTGAAGTACTGCTTCACACCCCCAAAATTGGCAAAGATGACAAAAAATGGTAATTATCCATCATTAGTGTTAGAGAGGTGGTGGGAAGGTACGCATACTAGGACAGTGTTGTTGGAATTGTAAAGCAGTATGACCATTTTGCTTTATAATTTGGAAATTAACCAGTAAAGTAACTGAAATGTCTGTCTTTTGATCCAGAGATTCCCTTACCAGTTTTATCCCAAGGAAGCCATAATAACAAAGAAAGTCCCCAAATTTATAGCAACAATTTTTGCAATTACAAAAATTGGAAACATATTGGATTTCTATCAGATTTGCAGTTGCTAAACAAATTGTGGATGTATGAATATAATGAATGAATGGAATGGAATATTTATTCCAATATCATTTATTCAAGAATAAATGATGAATTTGACAAATTCAGAGAAGCATGAACTGATCTGCAGGAACTGAGGCAGAGTGAAGTAAGCAGAGTGAAGAAAACAATATGGACAGTAATTATAACAATGCAAATGAAAAGAAAAAAAAAACCAACCACACCAAAAAATGAATGTTGCAGGGGCAGCTAGGTGGCACAGTGAATAGAGCACCAGCCCTGAAGTCAGGAGGACCTGAGTTCAAATGTGACCTCATACACTTAACACATTCTAGCTGTGTGACCCTGGGTAAGTCACAATCTTCATTGCCTCAGCAAAAAGAAAAAAAAAGTGAATGTTGCAAAATTATATAAAGAACAAGCATAATTCAGAAGTACAGAAGATACATTCCATTCCATTACTTGAAAAGGTGGGATACAGTCCACAAATGTTGCACAGGGAATTTTTTTTCATTTTTAATCTTTGTCTCAAAAAAATGATATTTGTTATATGAGCTAGCTCTCCAGAAGGGGAGAGGAAAAAGATACTGGGAGAAATTGTAATGATTAAAAAAAAACCCACAATATCAATAAAACAATTATTTAAGTCTTTCCTTATTTCTATAGAGTGCATTGAAGTCATATTCATTTAATTCCTGTGTGTTTCTTGGAAATAGGATTTCTAGATATTTTATACATTCTGCAGTTATTTTAAATATAATTTGCTTTTCAGGCATAATTTAATATATGCCACATAATACTTGTAAATTTTCATTGATTGGAGTTTCCTAAACCAATGAAATGTCTAGTTCAGAACCAATCCCCATGCACTGTGTTGGTGAGCTGTTATAAGTAAAATGTTTTCTGTGTGTACAGACACGCACAATGCAGTAGAAAGCAAGTGGGATTTATAGTCCCAAAATCTGGGTTCAAAATCTGGCCTTTGGCAAGTTATTGATAATTAATGTAATTGAATCCATGGGAGATTAAGTAAAGCAGATAACCTCAACAGTCTTTTCTCTAAATCTATGATCCTAAGGTTGTCCAGTGATTATTTTTGCCACAGAACATGTATGAAGATACAGAAGAATTGGAAGCTGCATCCTTGGAAATATTATAAATGAAAACTAGGGATGCTTAAAAATATAAGCATTATTATCCTAACTAAATATAAGGATCCCTTTGTTTGAATGGGAGTAACAGTAATCCTTGAAGGACAGATATGTAGTTTATCATGAAAGCTCTTCTCTAATTGAAAGTCTACAGAGAATAGTGGACAGCATTGTTTTGTTGTTGTTGTTCAATTGTTTCAGTTGTCCAACTCTTCATCATCTCATTTGGGGGTTTTCTTAGCAGAGATACTAGAATGGTTTGCTATTTCCTTCTCTAGTTCATTTTATAGATGAGGAAACTGAGGCAAACAGAATTAAATGACTTGTCCAAAGTCATACAACATATAAGTATCTGAGATCAGATTTGAATTGGGAAAGATGAATCTTCCTGACTCTAGGGCCAGTGTTCAATCCAATGCACCACCTAGCTGCCCCATATAGTGTTAGATTCAAAACAGGTCTAGATTCAACTTCTTAATAATGTGATAACTATGTGATTCTAAGTGAGTCATTTAACATGAATTCATTTCCTCATAAAATAGGTATAATAGCACCTCACAAAATTGTTGTCAGGACCTAATGTTATATTGTGTAAAGTGTTTAACAAATCTTAAAGTATTCTATAAATATCAATTACTCCCATTATACTTTCATACTCATCTTTTTTAAAATTTTAAAATATTTTTGTTTGGAGTTTTGAGTTCCAAATTCTATCCCTTATTCCTTGCCTCCCCTGCCCCTTCCTTGAAATGGTAAGCAACCAGATACAGGTTTATATAGTGCAATTATGTAAAACATTTCTATATTAATCATTTTATACAAAAAGACTTGAACAAAAAAATGAAAGAAAGTGAAAAATAGCATGTTTCCATCTTTATTTAAACAATATCAGTGTTTTCTTTGGAGGTGAATAGTATGCTTCATCATTAGTCCTTTGGAATTGTCTTGGATTATTGTATTTCTGAGGATAACTAAGTTATTCACAATTCTTAATCAAATAATTTTGCTGTTACTGTGTATAACCTTTTCCTGGTTCTGTCTACTTCACTATGCATAAGTTCATGTAAGTCTTTCCAGGTTTTTCTGAAATATATTCTCATATTTTTAGATGGTATTCAGCTCTATGTGTTGTTATAATGGCCCCATTACAAGTATATATTATATTATTCTTTTTAGGCAACATTTGTATAACACTTTCAGGTTTGCAAAATACTTCAGAAATATTTCATTTTATCCTCACAAAAACCTTGAGAAGAAGGTGCTTTTTGTATCTCTACTTTACACATAAGGAAACTGAGGCAGACAGCTAGTATGTGTATATTTGAACTCAGGTCTTTTTAACCCCAGATTCCATGGTCTATCCAGTCATATATTCTATTCTATTCTATTCTATAGATGCCTCTATTCTATAATCTCTTCTTTGTTGTTCAGTCTTTTAAAATTGTTTGTGATCCCATTTAGGATTTTCTTGGCAAAGATACTGAGTGGTTTGCCATTTCCTTTTCCAGCCCATTTTACAGATAAGAAAATTAAGGCAAACAGGGTTAAGTGATTCACCAAAGGTCACATAAGTATTAAGTATCTATCAGATTTGAACTCAGGAAGATGAGTTTTTCTGGTTCCAGGTCCAGTACTCTATTTACTACACTATCTAGTTGTCTCATAGTCTTTTGGACAAGTGGATAAAATAATTGCTTTTTATAAGATTTAAACTCATACTCCTGAGGGCTCACTGAAGGCATTTCCAGAAGTCCAATAATAGTGAATGGAACAATAAGAATGATATTCTCCTCATCCTGTTTCCTTATGATTTTAATTTCCTCTGTAAGGTCTCTATATTTTTAAAATCTTCCATTCAAAGTGGCTTGAAGATTATAAGTGTTTGGTACGGAGATACTTAATAAAAAAGTATTATTGGTATTACTTTTATTCTCTTCCACATAATTTATTTCATTTCATTTTTATAACAACCTTATAAGGTAAGAAGCATAAAAGTATCATCATCAACAAAGTCTGGCCAAGAGCACCAACTAGTAGAACACTCTGTGCCCAAAGAGAAACTGTGTCTGAAGGCAAGAGAAGGTCCCAGATCCATGATAGGAATCATCTGCGGGATGCAGGAACAGAGGCTAACTGGAAGCTTTGTTGCCCATTATCCAGTTCCAGGTCACAGATCCAAGGGACCTGAGCAGGGTACCTGGATATGGTATTCTTGAGTAGACAGTCACTGGGTATTATATAAAGAAAAGAGTAAATTCAGAAGCCAATAATGGATAGGGTTTGAGTCCCTGAGGAGCAGAGTAGGGCCTCATTTCCAGATTCTGGCCCAGTCTGAAGCCTGCAGAGAAATAACCAGGAAGGGAAATCTAGGCAAAAAGGGAACCTCTAATTCTGACACTCTGAACTAGAAGAACGTTCCAACTGCTGATGGGGACTGGGTCTACTGCTGCTCAGACCTAAATCCAGGCCAGGAATTTAAAGGACTCAGAACAAAGTGGGATCAGAAGGCAATTAGACTTTGCTCTAAATCAAACCACTCTGGGAACATTGAAAACTTGTAAGTCTCCAGTAAGTCCCTGAATTCCGAGAAGAACCCAACACACAATATCTCAAGAAAACAGCAAAAGGACCAACCTAGACCTTTCCTCCAGAAATGTGCAAAGCCCAGTCCTGAGTTCAAAGTCAGGAAATAGGCTGGAAAAATGAGCAAACATACTAATAATAGTATTATTAATAATAATGTAATGTAATATGTAATAATTAATACATAAAGAGCTAGTACTCTTATAGGGAAATTCAAGATATGAACATAAAAGAGAAAAATTCCAAAACATCTACAAAGTCTCAGATGAACATATATTGTGGTACAAATTCATTTAGAATTCTTTAAAGAGATGAAGCAAGAGGTTTTTTAAGAGATTAAAAAAAGTTTTTGTAAATGAAATGAGTACCTGAAGTAAAAAAAAAAAAAAAAAAAAAAAGGAAAATAAATGAGGGCTATGAAAGGAGGGTTTGGAAAAAGGTATCAACAGGTATCAAAAGTTCAGTACAAGAGATACAAAACCTTATTGAAGCAACAAACTCCCAGAGAATTAGAATGTACCAAATAGGAAGCCAGTGACTTATGGGACAAGAAATATTCAATCAAAGTGAAAAGACTTTAAAATAGAAAAAAATGTAAGATATCTCATAGGAAAAACAATTGACCTGGATAACAGATTGAGGAGAAAATTTAAGAATCTTTGGACTATTTGAACAAAAAGACCAAAAAGAACATAGACATTTTTTTTTATTCTGAGTCAATTGGGATTAAGTGACTTGTCCAGGGTCACATAGTTAGGATGAGTAAAGTGTCTGCAGCCACATTCGAACTCAGGTATTCCTCACTTCAGGGCTGGTGCTGCACCACCTAGCTGCCCCTACAGACATTCTATTTTAAGAAATTAAAAAAAAAAAACTGTCCAGGTCTTTTAGAACCAGAGAACAAAATAGAATTAGAAAGGATTTCCAGTCATTTCCTGAAAGAAAAATCAAAATGAAAAATACCAGGAACATTATAATCAAAATCCAGGGCTTCTTAATCAAAGTACTGCAAGCTGCCAAAAAGAATAAATTCTTTTTTTTTTAATAAAGCTTTTTATTTGCAAAACATATGAGTGACCTTTCAACATTGACCTTTGCAAAAAAACTTTTTTTTTCCCAAGCTTTTCCTTTCCCTCCCCCC
>JAJPUD010025055.1:0-18016 GCA_023553655.1 Myrmecobius fasciatus | reverse complement strand
TCAGACCTTGAAGATGCCAAGATCACCCGCTGCATCCTGGCCCATCACAGTTGTCCTCGCCTGTATCTCACCACTGGACTTCAATGATTCTGGATATGAGTGAGACTGATGACTTTGGCAGCTCTGCTTCACTTAAAGTCAAGACGCCACCCCGAGATGCCATCGGTCCCCCTCAAAAATGAAGGACAAAGAAAGCAACGGGTCAGGAGTACGCAGCAAGAAGAATGGAAAAGGGCTGGGTTGTGAAGGGCTTTGAATGCCAACAGAGCATTTTCCATTTGATCTAAGAGATGATAGGAGTCACTAGAGATTATTGTGGGAGACATGGTCAGTCCTGTACTTTAGGAAAATCCCTTTGGTCTGAATGAAGGGTGGCCTGGCGTGGGAAGAGCTCCTCGGGATCTCAGTTTTGAGCCTTTGGGTGACACAGAATCAGACAAATGCGCTGCCATACCCCTCCCCCCCAAGTTATTTCCATAGTCTGAGCATGAGGTTCAAGGAACTGTACTGGGTGGGGGAGAGAAAGGAGAATGGCAATGGCCAGGCCTTGGTATCATAGTGGATCATCATTGGGAGTGTGTGAGAGATAGTAAGGAGTCCAGGATGACCCCCAACATGGGGGGGCTGGGAAGAGTTCCCTCTAAGTGATGAGCAAGATCGGAGGTGGAGCTGAATTAGGGGCAAGATAATGGACCGGTTTGGACTTGCTTCTTTGAAATGTCTGAGATGCAGTTGGAGATAGGAGACTGGAGGTCTGCGGAGAGATTGGGACGGGAAAGATCGGTTTGGGAATCATTAGCATAGAGATGTTAACTAAACTTGTGGGATCTGATGAGATGTCCTTGGGAAATAAGAGAGAGGGAGAAAAAGAGCCAGCACACAACCCTGAGGAATACCACTGCTTCCAGAGGGTGACCTCCCCTAAGTTCTTCCTGTGAACCTGTGGGGGAAATGTTTTGTGCCAACTGTTCTTTGTTATACTACCTGAGAAAACGGCCTTTGAAAGGAAAGGGCCTCACATGTGCAAGAATGTTTGTGGCAGCCCTTTTTGTAGTGGCTAGAAACTGGAAACTGAATGGACGCCCATCAGTTGGAGAGTGTCTGAATCAATTATGGTCTATGAATGTTATGGAATATTATTGTTCTGTGAGAAACGACCAGCAGGACGATTTCAGAGAGGCCTGGAGAGACTTGCATGAACTGATGCTGAGTGAAATCAGCAGAACCAGGAGATCAGTATACACGGCAACAACAGTATTGCATGATGATCAATTCTGATGGACATGGCTCTCTGCAACAAAGAATTGTCTCAAACCAGTTCCGATTGTTCAGTGAAGAAAGCCATATACACCCAGAGAGAGGGATGTAAAATGGGGACCACAACATAACATTCTCATACTCCCTGATTGATGTTTGCTTACATTGTGTTTCCTTTATCTGATATATCTTTTGTGTAGATACGATTTTTCTTGCACAACAATGATAAGTGTGGAAATCTGTATACATATATTTGATTTGCCAGGTATTTTAACATAATTAACATGTAGTGAATATCTTGCCATCTAGGGGAGGGGGGGGACTGGGGGGGGGAATTTGTAACAGAAAAGCTATGTAAGGGTCAATGTTGAAGAATTACCCATACATATGTTTTGCAAATAAAAAACTTTAATAAAAACAAACAAAAAACCTGTCGTTTCCCAGAAGCTAATTGAGCTCCCCAGCTGATCATCAATAGGGAATACAGCAGTAACAATACTAGAAACCCCAGTCCTGAAGGGTTACTACCCAAACCGTGGGATAAGTTGTCAGCTGTGCTCTGGCTGGGGGTGACTAGAGCCTTTGTGGAAGGTGGTATGTTACACTTGGACTGCTTTTGGAAATATCCTTCAAGGCTCCGCTGATCCATTACCCTTAGTTCCCAGCGCTGTGCCATGCATTTCCTTGACTGTACACATGTTGTTTTCCCGCAGGAGGGTCTACAGAACTCTTTTCATTTTTGTATTTTGTATTCATTTCTTGATACATGTTGAATGAATGAATGAATCCCCCCTTCTGGGAGGGATCCTGGAGCAGAGAGGGGCAATCCCTCCCCTGTAGGTTGAGGCTGTGGGTCAGATGTCAGCTGACTGGCTTTGGATCTCCAGCCTCCAATGCCCAAAGCTTCCTTTTTGCCACAGGCGGAGGCAGGGGCACTTCGTCCCTTGACTTTCTCTTTTTTGTTTTTGCAAAAACTTTGCAAGCCTCCCCTGATTTCTAGAGTCTTACCTGAGGCAGGTAGCTACCCATCTTCTGGTCCTGGAGCTACAGGGCCATTCCGTGCTCCGAGAATTCCCTGCTCCAGGAATGGGACACTCCCAGGGCAGTGAATTTGTCTCAAGCCCCCGACAGCTGGGGACTGGGAGATGGGATTTAAGGACTCCAGGAAGCTCCTCGGGAGAGAAAACCCAGGGAAGGATTCCTGGTGTGCTTAGAGGACTCTAGGGGGGGAGGGAGGACTTGGGGCATTCACAGGGGGCATCCTTAGGGGTCTTGTCAATCCCAGGAAGCAAGATGGGCAGGGGGTGGCGATGCTGGGCAGCCAGAGCAATAATCCCGAATTAAATGAGATTCCCTTGGCCTGCTCATCACTCCCCCCCCCCCACAATGCAGTGAGCTTGTCTCCGCCTTCCGACCTTCCCCCGCCCCCATCCCTGAGTGTGTTGGTTTTTATTTTATTTTATTTTATATTTAATTTTTTGTCCTCCCTGACCTGCACACTTATAGCTCTGCAGAACCTCTGCAGAGGGCTCAGAATGTGGCCTGAGGAGCTGGCCGGGGTCCTGACCTTGTGTCCATTTCCAGTCCCACAGTGGAGAGCCCTCGGGGAACACTGGCACAGGAGGAGTGGGGGATGAGCCTGGACTTGATGCCCTGGGACACCGGTGGGCCTAACAGGGGGCAGCAAGCACATGATTTCTGCATCCCGGGAGATGTGGCCTAAGCCCCCGGGGCAGGGGGTGGAGAGGGACTGAGCTCTCCCACGGCTTCAGTCTTAGCACACATCTGGCAGTCTTTGTTATCCATGCCCACTTTTACCATGGACTCTAAGAAGTCCTGAGGCGTGGGGGAAGGGGGCTGGGAGACCTGGGGAAGAGCAGGTTCACTCCCGGGAGGTTCTGGGGGAGTGGCTTCTTAAGGACACCGGGTGTAGACAGAACTGAGGGATGAGGGGGAAGGGTGGCCTGAAGGACCTAGAGATGGCACAGTCAGAGAATCCTGGGCCTAGAGTCAGGAAGCCCTCGGGCCAAATCCAGTAGCAAACCCCAATTAGCTGTGTGATTCCTGTGCCTCAGTTTCCTCCTCTGTGAAATGGGAGGGGGAAGAGAAATACCTACCTCCCAGAGTGGTTGGAGGGATCAAATGAAATGATGTTTATAAAGCACTTTAGCACAGTGCCAGCACTACATAAAGATTGCCTAATATCATCATCATCATCATTAGCGATTGTTATAGAGCTCATTCTCCTCCCCAGCCCCACGGGCCCTCTGACCGCCCCTGGGGCCAGACCCTTGCCAGTAGTTCCAGGCTTTCCCCAATTATCCAGCGCCTGCCTCAGACCAGAAAAGGAACAAAGAGGGGACCACGGGCAGAGGCTGGCAGGGGTAGGTGTGAGCTCTGGCTCCTTGTGGATTCCTGGCTGCTGACTCACTGGGGCCTTTGGAGTCTCAAGCTGGGGAGGAAGATCCCCCACTTTTCTAGTCCTCTTACACACACACACACACATACACGTGTGCACACACTGCTCGTGCATGCACCTTGGCCACCTGGCTAGCCCCTGAACACTGACTTCTCTGTTGACTTGCACAGCCCCTCTGGCTGCCCCCCTGGGCCTAGCCAGCTCTCCCTTCTCATCTCTGCCTGGATCGCCTGGCTTCCTTTAAGTCCCACCTCGTACAGGAAGCCTTCCCCCTCACTCGGAAGTCCCGAGCCTTCCCTCCCTGCCCCGTCCCCTCTATCAGTCTCTAGCCCATTTGTACCCAGTGATTTGCTTGTCTCCCCCCTTAGATCGTAAGCTTCCTCAAAGGCGGGACCTGTCCTCTCTCGGTCTCTGGGTGTCGAATGCTTAACACAGTGTGAAGCATGGAGTAGTGGGGGCTTAATGGGGAGAGGGGGTGCCGGGGGGGGGGCAGGAGATAGGGAATCAGGAAAACCTGAGTTCAAATCTGGCCTCACACATCGACCAGCTGTGTGACTCTGGGCAGGTCACTTTACTCTGTCTGCCTCAGTTTCCTCATCTGTAAAATGAGCCGGGCAAGGAGATGGCCAACCACCCCAGTATCTCTGCCAAGAAAACCCCAAATGGGGTCCCCAAAAGTTAAGAGGACAAGGAATGACCGAGGTATTTAATCGATGTTGATGGCTGATTGGCTAGAAGGAAAGTCTCCTCCCACAGGTTGGGGCTTGGGTGTCTGGCATGGCCTCCCTGGCCCCGGCCCGTCCCTGAGTATCAGTCACCTGAGGAGAAGCCTCGCACAGCCAGCCCGGGCTGCTTCTCAGCCAGAGCGCGGACCTCATTGGTCCGTGTCGGAGAAAGTCCTGGCTGCTCCTGGGGAGGCCCAGGGATGGGTGCTCATCACCCCGCCATCTTTCTCCTCTTTCCCTCGACTCGGAACAACCGAGTGGCAATGAATGGCAGTCCCCAGGGCCAGGCTGGGGGGGGGGAGGGAAGGCTCCGGCCCCCTCAGCCGTCACCGCTGCGGCCGGGGTCCGATGGCTCCCGAGCCGGGGGGACGGGCAGACACGAGGCAGAGCCGCGATCCCGGGTGGCCGCTGCCACGGGGCCAGGTCTCCGGGATGGGCTCTTGCTGGCAGGGTGGGCATGGAGGGAGGGGGTCCGGGCCTGGCTCAGTAGCCAGCCGCCTCCCCCAACTTCCTCTGGTCAGATTCGGCGTGAATGCAGCCCAGGCTGTCCTTGGCCACGGCCTGGACCACGTTCAGCCAGATTTTGACGTCTCCCAACTCGTGTCCACGCTTAATGAGCCCGTTCTTGATCTCCTGCAGCGGGAGGCAGGGGGCGGGGAAGAGCTGGCCCGAGAGCTGCCGTCCCCCCTTCCCCCTGTGTGAGCGAGCGCCTTCCCCCGCCCTGGCAGCCACTTCAGGATGAGGGCACCCCGGGACACCTAAGAAGTGGGGCGGGGGCAGGGCCAGGGTCCCGGAGGCTCACCTCGTCGAATCCCGGCTCGAAGAGAACCTTAGTGGTGGGCCGCACGTGGAGAATCTTTGCCTCGATGGCTTCACGAAGGTTCAGCCCAAACCACAGGTTGTTCATGACGGCCTGGGGACAGGAGGAGGCGGCAGCACGGATGGGTTAGCCTGGGTATGGGCGCCAGCCACGGGCAGGGCAGGCCTGTGCTGCCGGAGGAGTCCCACGGTTCATAGCTGGAAGGCCCCCAGAACCCACTGAGTGCAGAAGGTGGGCCATGGCCACTCGGGGATCCTAACCCAGCCAGCCACTCGGCCCGAAGCTGGATCCAGGTCCTCATCTGCTTGCCTTGGGCAGGGTGAGCAAGGGGGTGGGGCTGGGGTGGAGCAGAACCTCAGCACGTGACCTGCTGGCCCCTTCAGCTGCCAGGGCTGGCCTAGATGCCCCGGGATCACTCGTGCCCCTAACCACTAGGCCACTAGGCTTAGGCATGGGGTGGGGTTAGCAGGGAGGGCAGGGGCGACGCGTGTGGCTGACTCACTCACCAAGGCCGTGGCCGGGATGATCATTTCCCCTCCGGAGCCCCCGATCACCAACATGGACTTCTGATCTTTGGAGAGCAGGATGGACGGTACCATGGAAGAGGGGGGGCCTTTCCCCTGGAACTGACAGAGAAACTCTACCTCACTGACCAGCAGGCCCTCCCTGACCGCTCAGAATCATCCCCCCTTCCCCAGGAGGAGAAGACCGGAGGGGCTTCCTCCCCACAGGGCCGTGGGGCTTGGAGGGCCCAAGCTAGCCAGAATGGGGGAGGGAGCAAGCCCTCCTGCTGAGAGCTGGGGGCCTTCAGCTGGGAGCTCTTCCTCGGCAACAGAGGGCTGAGAATGGGAGGGAGGGGAGGGCTCACCCCCCACCCCCCACCCCCCGTTTGAGGAGAGCATAACTGGCTCCAGCTGGGCCACGATTCGCTGACGTTTCTACCTCCCCTCCCTCCCGGCACCAGGGACTCATCCCCTTCTCTTCATTCTGAGCGACACTTAGTAGGAGCTTAATGGAGCTAACAGGCTATCTGACCGATAGAGAAGGGTCCGCTTGAGCCACTTGGGAGGTGCAGTGACCTGGGGGGGACAAGGACAAGGACAGCTCGGCAGGACTGCGGAGCGCAGGAGGGGAGGAAGCCCCATGTGTCTTTGGAGTTCTGGGGCAATGCTGCTGGTGCTCAGGAGCCCCCGTCAGTGAGCTCACCCCTCGACGATCAGCGGCTAGCTGTGAGCTAGCCACATTCAGTCAGCTTTAGAAAAGGTATTTGCTAAGGTCGCATAGTAAGGCGCCGTGCACAGGAGCTCTCCTCAGAAGCTTGGGACAGCGTCTCCCACAAGCAAAGCAGACGATTCCCAGCCCCCCGCTGGACAGAGGTCCTTTCCTCCCCTTGGGGGGCCTCCAAAGATCCTTTCCTCCCCTTCTGGAGTCCACTCAACAATCCTTTCCTCTCCCTTATGGGGTCCTTTCAACATTCCTTTCCTCCCCTTGTGGAGTCCTCTTTAACATTCCTTTCCTCCCTTGTAGGGCCTCCCATGCTCCCATGATCCTTTCCTCCCCTTCTGAGTCCTCTCAAGGATCCTTTCCTCCCCTTGGGGGGCCTCCCAACGTTCTCCTTCCTGCTGTTCTCTTCAGGATGTCCATTTTGTCCGTGGCTCCTGTTAGAGAAGTCCTAAACGCCCCCAAGAGTCATCGCTGTTCCCAGGATGCTCCAGGACACCCATGAGCGCTCCAGAATCTGACTTCCTTATGTCCTCATGATCTTCCTCTGGCCAAAGAAGAGAGGCGGTGAGGAGACAGACCCTCCCGTGCCAGTGGTGCCCTGGGTGCGGCGATGGCCCACGTAGCTCCCTGACACCCCAGTGCCTCGTCTTCCAGCCTCATTGCTCCCCTATACTAAGGCCACAGGGCATTACCTCCTGGGCGGAGCTGCTTTTCCTCCTTCTAAATGATGGATGATTTGTTGTGCCTCTGATTGATTGATTCAAAAAGGACGGTCTCAGCCCATAAAGTACGGTGGGGGCCCCCAAGTTTCTCTCCCTCCCATCCAGGGCCTTCCTATTTGCTGACCTCAGCCAATGTGCTGGAGTGAGTTTGGCCAGAGCCCCAGAGCGACGTGGGCAAGTTTAGGGCTTTTTGGAAGGGCTTCCTTAGCGTCTTGTTGCAGAGTTTCAGGAAAAGCCTCGGCACAGTCCAAGAGCCAGCTGGGTAATTAGCTCATTTTCTCTGTTTTCCCGAGCCCCTGGCAGGAGTTTGCAGAGCTCAGATACATTAGTGCTGGACTCGGGGTTTGCAAACAGTCTTCTTCAACCCAGAACATAATATGGGAGGAAAGAAACAACAATCTAGCCTTTCTTATGGCCCTTTCTGAGAAGGTCCATCTGGGGTTCTCCCTGGCCACTGGGAATGGGGGATCTCCTGGAAATCACCCCTCCCCTTCAGATGAGAAAAACAGTCCCTAATGAAAACTCTGCCATAATTTACTCAGCCAACAGCCACCTCAGCAGAGTCCAGACAACATTTCCAGGTAACCATGTCTAGCATTGTTTCCAGCTTTCTGTGCCCCCATTAAGGGCTCTCTTGGCACAGACGATAGAGAACTTTGCCATTTCCTTCTCCAGCTCATTTTACAGATGAGGAAACTGAGGCAAACAGAGCTAAGGGGCTTGCCCAGGGTCACACGGTCACTAAGTGTCCCAGGCTGGCTTTGTCTGCATTCCAAGCCCAGTGCTCTGTGCAATACGGTAGCACGGCACCTCGGCGCTCTTCTCTGAGCACATTTCCTTTGGTCCAAAGGTCGGCGGTACCAAAGGTGAGTCGACTTTGGGCTCCTCGTGGGTGTCCTGGAAGTGTCCTGGGAACAGTGATGACCGTCAGCAGAGTCCACACCGGGAGCCAAGGGGAGCTCCAACTTTCCGGGGAGGGCGGTAAAGTGGGAGGGAAAGGAGGAAAAGAAAGGGATAAACTAATAGAAGGGAAAATAGAAGAATCAGGGGAAAGGAGTAAAAACAGGGGGAGGGGATCTAAAGGGTGGAGTATTGTTTGGGGGAGGGGGTCATCAAAAGCAAAGTACTGAGGAGGGGGGAAGGGAGAAAGGGGAAAGGAAAGGGGAAAACATAACTTGGGTAAATAAGATGGCAGGAAATAAAGAATTAGTTATTCTATCTGTGAATGTGAATGGGATGAACTCTCCCATAAAGCGGAAGCAGATAGCAGACTGGATTAAAAACCAGAATCCCACAATATGTTGTCTACAAGAAACACATCTAAAACATAGTGACACATATAGGATGAAGGTAAACAGCTGGAGCAGAAAATATTATGCTTCAGGTGAACAAAAAAAAGCAGGGGTAGCAATCCTTAACTCAGATCAAGTAAAAGCAAAAATAGATCTAATTAAAAGAGATAAGGAAGGAAACTATATTTTATTAAAGGGCACCATAGATAATGTAGCAATATCAATACTAAATATATACGCACCCAGTGCAATAGCATCCAAATTCCTAGGGGAGAAATTAAGAGAGATGCAAGAAGAAATAGATAGCCAAATGATACTGTGGGGGATCTCAACCTTGCTCTCTCAGAATTAGATAAATCAAACCACAAAATAAAGAAGAAAGAAACTAGGGAGATAAACTAATTGTTAGAAAAGTTAGGTATGATAGCTCTATGGAGAAAACTGAATGGAGACAGTAGGGAGTTTACTTTTTTCTCAGCAGTCCATGGAACCTATACAAAAATTGACCATATATTAGGGCATAAAAACCTCAAAATCAAATGCAGAATGGCAGAAATAGTAAATGCATCCTTTTCAGATCATGATGCAATAAAAATCACATGCAATATAAGGCCAGGAGAAAATAGACCAAAAGTTAATTGGAAATTAAATAATCTAATCCTGAAGAATGAATGGGTGAAAGAGCAAATCATAGACACAATCAATAATTTCATCCAGGAGAATGACAATAAGGAGACAACATACCAAAATTAGTGGGATGCAGCCAAAGCGCTTATAAGGGGCAATTTTATATCTCTAGATGCTTACTTGCATAAAATAGAGAAAGAGAAGATCAGCAAATTGGGCTTATTATTAAAGAGTTCACCCCTCAACAGGACAAAAGGGTTTGTGCCTCAAAGTCCTCAGAGAGGTGGGGCTTCCCAAAGGGGATTTAGGGTGGCCTCCTTGGAGTCCCTAAGCCAGCAGGCAGACCTTATCCTATGGGTTGGTAAACCTGGGTCTGCTTAATAGGATAATGACCAAACCCAAACACTTGTGAGTCATCTCAGGGAAAAGTGCTAGGCTAGTATTTAGGGGTGCGAGAGTACCCGGCTCTGAACCTCGCCTCTCGTCCTAGGCACAGTGATAAGCAGATATTGCATTAGCGTCCCTTGAGGTGAAAGTCTGACTTATAAGGAGACACAGCGGAAGACTCAGTTCCAGTTTAAAGGAAGAAGAGAGAGACTACCACTTGATTCCCTTGGAACCTGGGATCCAGGCTGTCCATTAACTAGAACCCCGGGGGGGAGAATCTCTCTTGCGGATCTTGGCCAATGTGACAAGAAGAAAGCCTTGTGCAGCCCCGGCTGTAGGGCTGCCATCCCCAGACCCCCTTCCGTGGGCAGACAAGGGCACATGCTGAGTCTCACATCTCAGTGGGGAGGTTGGGGGGCAGCTCCCCATGATGCCCACAGGAAGTCCAAACTCTGCTAATGTCCTGAAGCTTTTAGGGCCACCTCTGGGCCAGGCCAGGCAGGCAGAATAAGAAGCCCTTGTCTTCCCAGGAGTGATCCCTGCTCTTGGGGCTGCAAAAGGCCCAACTGAGGGTCCTCAAGCAGCCCCAGTACGCTTCCTGCTCAGTCATGTTGCCCCTTTCAAATGGATTAAGCACCTAGATTGGTGCTGGAAGTCGTTCCTTGGTAAAGGCAGCTGCTTTTAGGGGAGTCACACTTGCCCTTTCATTTACCCCATCTTTCTTGTAAGGGTCTGGTGCTAAGAAGAATTAGCCCAATGGGTAACAAGGAACCATGGAGCCATTCTCAAAAGAAGAACTGCGAACTGTGAGCCGGAAGAGAGATTGTTCCAGATCCCCGAGAAGAGAATCGGGATTCGAATCAGCAGCCCCAAGCTTTCACCTCCTACCAGCAAATTGGCAGTGATTCCATAAGATGGCACCAGCCAAAAGCCCGTGGGGGCCAAGAGGCTCCGATGTCGGCCCCCGGCGCTCTTGGGGGAGCTGCTGATTGGTCAGACCACTCTGGAAGCCATTTGGGATCACGCCTTTAGAGTGACCAAGCACCCAGAGAGCCCGTGTAGCCCAGCATGAAGCTTCATGGGCTCTTTCCTCTACAGAGCCAGTGGTGAGGCATTCATCCGGGTGTGAGCACTCCTTTCACTCTGTCTGTCCCTCGCCGCTGGCTCCTGCGGGTCCGTGATGGGATCCCATGCACACAGTAAGTGCCTACTAGAGACTTGATCTTACCTGGATCCAGCAGCTTGCCGGAGCCTGGCGTCTCCCTCCAGCAGAGGTCCAGTAGTTGGTTGTTGAGAATGAGACCAGTCTTTGGAGAATACACCATGGAGCCAAAGCTGGGGGGGAGAAGCAGCCAGGCTGGACAGTGCCCTCCCTCCCCTTCTCCTCCAGCCTCCGAGCAGCTGACCTCCCCTAGCCTCCAGCCTCCGAGCAGTCATCCTCCCCTTCCCCTCCAGCCTCTGGGCTGTCTGAAGTGGGCTTCCTCAGGGCCGGAGGTTACTCCTTCCTACAGCCTCCTGGAACACCGCCTTGCCCCATGAGCTTCTGCTTCCAGAGTCTCCCCGAGGCCAGGGCAGACGCCCCTCCCTCTGCCATGCTCTTAGCTCACTCCGCCTCCCATGGTGATTGTTGGTTCACTTGCTTGATGGTCCTCCCCTTGTGCCTGCCTTTGCCCAGGACCCTCCCCTTCTCCTGAGCCTCCCCCGGCCTCCAGAGCAGAGTGGGAGCTTCCTGAGGGCAGGGCTTCTGCCACTTCCATCTCCTAGCCCCTGTGGCCACTTGGTTAATAACAGGCTCCTGGTCACGTGTCGTTGTCCCTCCCCCCTGACCCCAGCCCCTCCTCCTCCCTGAGCCCCCTCCTCATGTTACAGATGAGGGAACAGAGACCCGAGAGAGGCTGAGGCAGTCAGAACTTGGGTTCCGGCCTCTCCTGTGGCCTGGTCCTATGGTGGAGGCCAGTGGCCCGGTCTGAAGTCCTCCCCAGCCTTCCCTGAACAGCCTCCTCCAGGGAGGACTCCTGACTTTCTGGATGGAGGACCAAGTCTTGCCAACCAGGGGAGTCTCCTGCATTTAATCTTCCCTTCTGGCTGTCTTTGCCTGGCCCCGAGAGAATCTGGGGAGCCCCATGTAGGGCGCCGGTGCCCCTTTCTAGTCTTCCGATCGGCTTTTGTTCTGTGATGAGCACAGAAAGCCAGGGGCCAGTGCTGGGGTGCAGCTGGACCCCCTCTCCAAGCAGGAAAGCTTCTCTTGCTGGCCTCCGGGCTTTGTCCGCTCCTTCTCCCAGTGGACCTTCCTCGTGGGCCATTCAGCGGGCAGCCCAGTGGGCAGCGGCAAGAAGTGAGCATCACCAGCTCGGGAAATGCTCTCCTCCCATATGGGAGGGCGTCCCTCGGGCCTCTGCCACGGGCCACACACGTCCCAGACACGCTCCGGACTCGGCAGCCGATATTCCCGATCCACGCCATACACGAGCTGCACCTTCATCTTCCTCCCGTCTGTGGCTCCCACCTACCTGGCTCTCCCCCTCAGATCCATCTGCCGGGGGTGGGGGGTGGGGGTGGGGCCCTGCCCTGGTCTGAGGGGAGCAGAGTCACCTCACTCCCTGCCTAAGGGGTGTCTGTGTGCATGTGTGCACACTCGTGTGTGTATGTGATGTGTGTGTGCACGGGCGTGTAGGCTCCTTGCACGGGGGTTGGCTGCTAATGACTGGCACTCTGCTGCCCGCCCTCCTGCCCCGGCCCCCTCCAGGACTCACGGGATGTTGATGGTGCTGGTGACGGACACGGCACTGCCGTCGGCGCCCAGCAGGGCCACGTGGGAGGTGCCCGCCTCCTGCCCGCCCCGGCGGGGCAGGCTGATGTTGTAGTAGCTGGGGGTGTGGTTGCCCAGGGGGCTGATCAGGTCCCGGACCTCCTGGGCCAGCTCCTCGGTCAGCAGCTCCGAGTAAACGTCCTACACGGGGTGGGGGGTGGGGGAGCAGCTGAGGCCCCCCCCCCGAGGTGATGGGAGCCCCCCTTCCCCCACTTTACAGACCAGGAGACTGAGGCAGCCTAGGGAGGGAAGGTCACCCAGCTCGGCTCCGGCCAGGCTCACCCAGTTAGGGACGGCCCAAGCCCTGGTCTGAGCGCTAGGGGAGAGGGGCTGGGGACCCTGGGGGAGGGACCTGGCAGGGAGAGGGGCGTTCTGGATCCCAATCCTGGCAGCCCAGGCCTGGCCACAGACACTCCTGGGGCCCCTGAGCCAGAGCCTGTTGCCCCCCCCCCCCAGAGCCCTGGCCTCCATCTGGGCCGGAGAGGGCTCTGGGGGAGGGGGGGGGGCTCTGCCATCCAGGATCTCTGCCCTTCTCTCCTTCCCTTCCCCTACGGGAAACGCTTAGAGCTCCAGGGCTTGGTCATTTGTTCTGGGCCGTCTCTTGAGCCTCGATTTCCCCCTCTGCCAGATGGGGTCCCGAGGCTTGGGGTCCCGCTCTTGGCTGTGCCGGGGGCCGCTCCCCCTCTGCTCCGGGTCCTCACCGGGGCTTCTGGGTAGCTCCGAGGATCCCGCAGCTTCCACCTGAGCCCGCTCACAAACTTCAGGGTCTCCACTATGCGGTGGTAGGTGCCGACCTTCCCCTCGAGCTGGGCCAGGGCATCCTGGGAGAACTGAAAGCCTGGAGACAGGGGGAAGGGACAGGCCTGGAGCCCCTGGCTGCTCAGCCCCACGGAGGCGGAGTGCTGGAGGCTGGAGGCTGGGGGGGGGGCAGGGCTCAGGCCCCCTCCCACAGTGGACCTCCCGCACCAGCTTCCAGCGCCACCTTGTGGTCATGTCGGGAACGGCACCCGTCTGGGGTGAGGGACTTGGCAGGGGAGAGGGGCCAGCCTGGGTGTCCCTGGGCCCAAGGTCCATCCGTCCGGTGACAGGGTGCTCACTATCTCCCCTTCTCGGCTCTGACCCTGCTCCCGCCCTCATGTCCTCAGCCCTGGGCTCTGAGCCTGCTTTTACAGAGTGTTGCACAGGGTTCCCCCCACTGGATTGTGGGATCGGGCCTTCTTTGCTTGGCATAGTGCCTGGCAAACAGTAGGAGGTTAATAAATGCTTGTTGGCTTGGGTCCCTGCAGGTCTCTCTCCTCCCTCATTAAGGCTCTAAGCCACTGCAGATCCTGAGGCAAACCTCCCCTCCTCCCACGCTTCCCCAGAAGCTGCACCGAAGGAAACAAGCATTTATTGAGCTCCTACTACATGCTGAGCACTGCACGAATGCTTTACAAATACTGTCTCATTTGCTCCTCACAACTCTGTGAAGGAGGCCCTGGGACAGATGGGGAAACTGAGGCAGACAATGGGTCTTGTTCAGTCAGTCGGTAAGTTAGGGAGCTTGTGGCTCCCCCCCACCTCTCCCCCCAGCTCACCTTTGAGCACGTTCAGGACAAAGCTGAGGATAGCCCCTCCTGCGGGGGGTGGGGGCGAGTACAGGGTGTAGTCCCCAAGGTCCAGGGCCAGGGGCTTGACCACCTCGGCTCGGAAGCCGGCCAGATCCTCCTTGGTCAGCTGGCTCCCTGGGGGGGAGGGGGCAGGGGGTCACTTCTAGGCCCTCCCCCCTCTCCCGGGCGGCAGAGGGCAGCCGTCTAAGTCGGCCCTGGGTCTCCCCCGAACCCAGAAGCCTCAGCTGGGAGATTGGCTGCCCCCAGCACCCCGCCCCCCAGGACGCGGCAAAGAAGGACCCCCCCCCCCAAGCCCATGGCAGTTCTTCCTCTCCCTCTGCCTCCCTGAGAGCCACTGAGTCACAGCTCAGTCTCCCAGAGACAGGGAGGACTCAGGCCCTGGGGCTCCTGGCACACACACAGTAGGCACTTAATAAATGCTGATTGCCGACGGACTGCCCTCCTCCTTCCCAGCATCCTCTGAGCCCAGTAAGGAAGAGCCGGGAAGCAGACGAGAGGGAGAGAGCTCTCCCACAGGGCCCAGCACACAGCCTTCCGTTGGCTGTCTCCCCCAGAGTCCCATGGTGCTCCCCAGGGCCCTGCCCCCACGGCTTCAGTGGCCCTCCACGCTGTGGGTTCGTGGGGAAGGGGCCGGCCCAGTGAGCTCCAGAGGCAGGAGGCTCCCGGACCCCGGCACGGCCTTCGATGCCTCTTCCGTGCAATGGGACTAATTATCCTTCCGACGCTGGGGCCCCGGCCGAGGGCCACGGTTTCCTCCTCGGGGAAGTTCTGGGGCTAGCCGGGCACGGCCCTCCCGCAGACTCAGAGCGTGGCCGCAGAAGCGGCAGGGGAAGAGGCGAGAGCCCTCGGGCCCTATCACTGGGGGGCCCTAAGGAGGCGCGGAGTCAGGGTCCGAGGCAGGAAGCCCACCTTCCAGGGCAAGGTCAGCCAGGAGATCCTCAGCCAGAGATCCCTCGTAGAACGCGTCGGCGCCCTTCTCCGCCACGGTCTCCAGGGTGTGGGCCAGCGCCGGCCACGGCAGGGGCGCCCCTTCCGCCAGGGGCTTTTTTCCATCGAAGAACAGCTGGCTACGAAGGGAGGCGGTGACGGCCTTACCGTCAGGCCCAGAGGGCACATGCCGGGGAGGGCAGGGGCGCTGCCCAGGCCCACACACTGACTCGGTGGCAAAGACCGGGCTGGAACTCGCAGCTCTGAGCTCCATAGGGGCCAGGGGGCATCTCACGATGCCCCCAGGACAGGGGTAATCCTTGCCAGCACCGGCCGACAGGATGGCCCCTGCCTCCAATTAGCTGCCTCCCCCTCCTCTTCCTCTTCCCCTTTTCCTCCTCCTCTTCCCCCCCTTTTTCCTTTTCCTCTTCCTTTTTCTCCTTCTCTTCCTTCTTCTTCTTTCCTTTCTTTTCCTTTTCCTTTTCCTCTCCTCTTCCCCCCTCCTCCTCCTCTTCCTCTTCTCTTCCTCATCGTCCAGCTTCCAAAGGCTAGGACCTTGCTGACCGGCCCTCCTGGCTCGGGCCTGCCCAGTGCCCGCCCCCTCAGGTCACACCACTTTTCACCTGCTGAGACTCCCCAGCGCCCTCTGCTGGTGTTCCTGGCTCCCTCACCCCATTGCTTGCCTGGTGGGGAGGGCCAGTGGCCACGGCTTCTCTCCTCCAGTCACTAGGACAGCCTCCTGCACGTGGGAGACTCATGGGGCTTGGGTTCAAGCTGGCCTCCCTGGCCTCCGTTTGCCACGGACTCCCTCAGTAAATGCCCTGCTCACCACCCGCCAGGCCTGGTCTGGGCACTAATGCCCGTGCTCCTTGCCCCAAGTTAGGACAGGCCCCTCTCCGGGCAGCTCCTCACTCTGACCTCCAGGCCGAGCCCACCCCGTGCTCTGCCCCAGCGGGCCTCCCTGTGGCCGCCCCCGGCGACGCCCACTCAGCACCCCCACCCACAGCTTGGGCTTAGCCCCTGGAGGGTCCCGCCAAGCATCTCTGGGAGCAAGAGACATTCTGCGGCCAGGGTTTCTCGCTGGAAGACGGGAGACCCTGGAAAGCAGCCGTTGGGGAGGGGGGGCTCCATCTTCCCGGGGGTGAGAGTGGGAAGCCGGGAGCATGAACACCAGGTGGGCGCCCTTCCTCATCCAGGGCTGGACGGGGCAGTGGCACGTTGCCTGCTCTAAGGTTGGAGGAGACAGCTGGTCTCGCTGCCCACGGCCCCCCTCTCTGAGGTGCCTCAGGTTCCTCATCTGCAAACGAGAGGCTGGGACCCCCCGTGGTCCCCGCCCCCTTCCCAGCCCTGCTCACCGAAGACCGGAGCTATTTATGGCCGGGCTAAGAGGGCTGTTGAGAAAGGCGCTCAGGACTCTGGGGACGCGGAAGCCCTCCTGGAGAAGGCGGAGGGTGGGCTCGAACAGCTGGGCCCACGGCAAGCGGCCGTGGCGCCGATGTGCCAGCTGGTAACCTCGCAGCTCCCCTGGGACTCCGATCCAGTAAGCTCCTGTGGGGCGACGGGCCAAATGCAGAAGTCAGCGGAGGGCTTGGGCCCCGGGAGGAGGAAGACGGAGCCAGCGTGCCCGAGAAGGGAGGGTTCACCGAATCCTCCAACGCAACCCGGCAGCCAGATGGCACTGCTGACTCCTGGGGAGCTTGGGGTCCACTTAGACCCCCAGCTCTGTTTCAAGGGGGGTGTTGCCTGATTGGGCCTCCCCCATCCTGCATTGGGAAGTCGGCTTTTGTCCAAAGTCGATCTAGGAGGTTTCTGGATCCTCACCATGGCATTCACTGCCCTTCCCAGACCTGGGCCATCTGCAGACTGGACACCCATACACCCCCGCCCGGAAGTCCCCAATAAAAATGGTAAGCCGTGCAGGTCTCTGGCCACTCCCCTCGAGACTGGCGCCACGCTGCCACTGTGCCCTCCTCTCTCCCCTGTATTTCTCCACCTCCTCCAGGAGAACGTTTGGGAGTCTTAGTTACAATTGGGGGGAGGGAGTCCCTGAGAAGCTCCCCGGACTGGGGACTGGAGCTTTCCCAGAAGGCCCCACTCCCTTCTGCTGCTCTCAGGCCATAGGGTGGTCCAAGAGGCAGGGAGTTGGGAGTCCCGGCCTTGACCTTGGGCCCCTCCCTGCCTCAGTTTCCCTATTTGTAAATGAGATAATCATTGCTCCTGACGACTTGAGGCGACACAGATGTGGCCGCTGTCAGCCTCATCCTCCCGCTGACCGAAGCCCGGGGGGGGGTGCCTTTGGGTGCCTCTGGGTGCCTGGCAAACCGTACCTTTTCCCAGGGGCTGGTCTTTCTTGCAGCGCTCCTGCAGGTTCAGGGGGGTGGTCTTGGGCACAGTTTCTCGCGCGTTGATCACTTCCACCTCTCCTGGGGACCCACAGACTGTCAGCCTTGCCCCGACCCCCACCTTGAACCCACTCCAAGCCAGGGACTCCCCCTCTCCCCAGGGTGAGAGCCAGCACTCCCTCCTCCCCGAGCCAGCTCTGAGGAAATTGAGGGGAGGTGGGGCAGCTTGAAAGTGCCCCCCCATATCTCCATTAGCTTTGATTGGCCATCTAGACTGATGATGTCATTGGTTATGGAGCTCCCAGCTAGGAGAGGCCCTCCCCTGGCGCAGATAGCCCCCTTCCTCTTAGAGGGCCCTCATCCCTGGCTCTCCAGGTTGCAGAGTCTGGGACCACCCCACAAGAAGAGGAAACTGAGACCTGAGCCGGGGGAGGGGGAGTGCCCGGAGCGGTGGAGGCGCCCAGGAGCAGCCCGGAGGACTGGGGCCGAGCCTACCTGTGCCCGCGTCATAGATAGTGAAGATGACCCCGCCCCCCAGCCCCATGCTCTGAGGGTTCAGGACACAGGTGCAGACCAGGGCAGCGATGGCCGCGTCCACCGGGGAGCCGCCTTGCTTCAGGATGTCCCTGGGGGGGGGGCGAGAGAAGCCCTGTCAGCGGGGACCCCGGGCACGTGGCCAAGCATGGCCAGGGCCTTCACCCCCCCTCCCCCCCCCGGCTTTGTTGTTAGCAACACTCCCTAAGGCCCCGGGACTTCATTCTCTGGGAGACTTGAGTCAGATTCAACCTCAGACCCTTAGTAGTTGTGACACCCCGATTAAGTCACCTCACCCCATTTGCCTCAGTTTCCCCATCT